>VDFB02034395.1:0-29806 GCA_007258455.2 Sequoia sempervirens | reverse complement strand
TTTCTTCAACAGGTAACATAACTGTCTGTTGAGAAGATGGAAATGCCTGATCCACTATATCCTGCATATTCATATAAAGCAAACAATATGTGAAAACCTTGAATATATATATATATATATATATAAAATGTTCGTAAAATTTGTATAGGAGATTTAAAGTAAAGTTTACAACCTCGAATGATATGACCTCATGATCACGCACCTGAGATTGCCCATGAATAGATGTCAATGATGTCTCAGGTGAGCGGCCCGCCATGGTTATCTCATCAAATCCCTAGATATAGATGTACAACAGTTCATATAGATCATTCACACATGTGTATGTAAATGTAAAAATTAAATTAGATCTATGATATGTATTTAATTTAAACTTAACAAACTTTTGAAAGCACGCACCTGAGCTGATGATGTCTCAGGAGCGCTCACCACTGTAACTTGTGGCTCATCAATACTAGGAATAGTATGACTTCCCTGCATCTAGATATAATATATCAATTCACACATGTGTACAAATTCAAATTAAATTATATATATATATATGGACACACAAATTATTTAATATATTTTGGTTCAAGTACCTGTTGAAAAGGTGAGCCCAAATCTACAGCACTCGACATATACACACGATGATGATATTGAGTTTCGGGCATCACGTCATCATGTGTCTATACACCAAACACAAAATTATTGAATTAATATTATATTATATATATAGTTTGATGTTATTATTTACATGAATTTTTTACATTTCAAGCTTGAATTAAATTTAAGTTCAAAAGATGAACATACCTGTGTGGGACGATCCTCAGAATATAGTAAATTTAGGTATGATCCCGCCCCAGATGCATGTGCCTCACCTGAAGTGGATGTCTGAGTATCCCTATAGCCCGAGCCTCCATGCTTTGTATTGGCCACTTCAGTGGCCGCGTGTGTAGTCTGCTGAGTGAGATGTCCTGAAAGTGAACTCAATGCTCCTAGTGTAGATAACATGGTTTGTTGCTGAAATGCAACGGGAATACCAGGAGAAGGAGGAGGAACAAGAGGCGCAACTGGAGCACGTCGCTGAGGATAGACACGTGCTCCTAGTCTATGTTGGGGCATGCCACGCCCAGCTCCCTGAAATGACCTCATATCAAAATAGTTGGGTTTTTTACCCAACTCAAACTCAGCCCATAACTTTCTCAAAAAATATAAGGGCACCTCACTGTTGCCATGTGGTGGAGTATCAAACACCATCCACCATCTCTCCCAAAAATTTGCAGCTATCTACGGGTGCCTACACCATAAAATTGAAATTCTTTTTTTTGTGGGTGGTATTGGTTCATTTGTTTGGGGGTTCACAAAATATTGGCACATAGCTTGTTTAGTGATTTTTAGGTCATTGATTTCTTTATATGACAACCCATCTGCATAGAATTGTCTCCTCTCTTCTCTCCATTGATGGAACCTATCTAGGTCCGCATCGATAGATCGAACATAATCGACAATAGTTTGCATCGTAGATACAAACCGTGCGAGATGAGGAGGGATTCTAGTCTCATTTTTTATGAGATCTATGTTCCCTTGAATCACAACTAAGTTGGCTCGAATATTCTCTCTGAGTTGATTTTGGTCAAATGGAGGAGGGGGTGGGGGTTCAGGTGGTGGAGAATGCGGAGGTGACTGAGGCATATCCTCATGTGGTGGGGTGGGGTGTGCACCAGGATCTATAGGAATTTCTGGATTAGGCATGAAATCCTCTAAAGTGAAAAGTGGATCCATGGACGAGAAATGATATGGCAACTGCATGTTAAACAATTAAAAAATATATATCAACAAACTAATTAAATAATGCACACAATTTCAAAGTTATTTAAAAATCACATTGAACATGCACAAATTGAAAATATTTTTCATTTATTTAACATTAAAATTCAATTTATAACATTAAAAAATCATAGCATTAAAAATTCATATTATAAATGAGAGTTGAATAGAAACCGATAGTCACTTAAGAACTATAAATGAGAGTTGAATAAAAAAGAAGGTTAGTAGAACAAGTGATGAAAAATATTGAAAATCATTGAAGACAATTCATAAATCAATCATGAGAAATTCCATATAGGGATAGTAATTAAGATACATTGAATTATTATCCAAGTGACTCCTACAATACCTATTTTTTATAAGTTTTAAGTGTCTCTCTTGGAACCTATGGTTTGTAATTCGTGTACAAATTAGAGTTAGGGTTGGGGTTAGGGTTAGGATAAGTTAGGGATAAGTGGGTTAGGGTTAGGGTTATAGATAATTAGGGTTAGGGATAAGGTGAGGGTTAGGCTTAATATTGGGGTTAAGGTTAGGGTTAGAGTTAGAATTAGGGTTAGGTTTGGGTTAAAATTAGAGTTATTTTTTGGGCATAGATTTAGCGTTATGGTTAGGAAAAGGGTAAAAATTAGAGTTACAATTGGGGTTAAAGTTAAAACATGAGTTAGGGTTGAGAATAGGGTTCAGGTTAGGGTAAGAGTAAGAACTAGAGTTAGTTTTGGGGTTAGGGTTATGGTTATGGTTAGAGCTAGGGTTAAAATTATGGTTAGGGTTAAGGTTAGAGATAAAATTACATGGTTAAGGTTAGGGTTATGATTAGAGATTGAGTTAGGGTTAGGGTTAGTGTTTAAGGTTGGGTTTGGGATTTTTTATGATTAAATATTCAACCAACTTCCTAGAATTAGCCCATTTGACTCCTTTAGCCTTGATTTAGAATTTGAAAATTCTTTTAGAAGAATTCCTCTTTTTCTCCTTACCCTTTTTTCAATAAAATTTTATGATATCCTAAAATATTTCTTATTCTCATTGGACTTACGAAAATAAAATAGGGAAATGACTATAATATTTAAGTATGTTATGAGTGCCCTAGTTATGGGGCCACTAGTGTAATAAAGAATGTAATTTTAAAGTGGCATTGATAAAAAGGTTTGTACATGTAGGTTTATTTTGGAGCTATAGTATTCCCTAAAATGGGAATATCAACTGCAAAATCATAAGATAAAGTAGGAATATAATTGATTACTTTTTAAAAAGCCTAAAGATCAAACCCACTTGATGTCATTGAAGATCCACCACCAATGAAGCTCAAATGTTATCCCTATGTGATATTGCTCATTCAATTGAAGGTGTTTCATCCTCTAACATGAGATCTATGAGGTTTTCATCCCTCAATCTCTTGCAAATATATGATTTTTTATCCACATATCTAGATTCTTGAAAACAAGTGATCACAAGAAGTTTTGGTTAGGGTTTTTTTTGTGTATATTTCATATATGTCTTTCAATCCCATGTTTCAACTATTTATACCCTTGATAAGATTGCAAAATCTACAACAATGGCCTTCATCTCAAAACTAGTACAAAATGGGGATTGATCATACCTATTGAGCATCATTTCCCCTTGAATCATACTTGAATTTGTGCCTATGTGTGCAAAAATATGCTCAAGAGGCATGGAAGAATGCCCCTTGAAAACTACAATTATCCTCAACAATAATGACAAGTGGTCCCTTAGTGTTTGAAAATTTACCTCATTAATGGTAGTTAAAGTTGTCTTCTTTCTTTGCATAGTTGAGTGAAAACGTAGAACCACATCCTCATTATTAAATGAAAATTTTGTTGTTATGATCTAACCCTTATAGAAGATGCATCATCAACTTGTGCATTAATGGTTATTTGGTCACACAAGAAGGTAAATGGAGACAAATAGTAAAAAGGGTAGGAGTGTCAAAGTTTGAGTGTTGAGGATACCCCATGAATCATGTCATATGTTGGAGTTCAAGGTTCAGAAGAGATGCATGTTGGCAAGAGGAATTCTAACTCTTCAATGAGAGTTTATGAAGAAGCAAGGTTTGGTTGAGCAGTATGACAATATGAGAAACCCAAAGTCCTTATGGAAGAGGTAACAATGTGAGGAATGGTTGAAGGGCATGATTGGATGGGGAAGTTTGATACTCAAATGGAGATAGAAGAGAAAGAAAAATTGGGAGAAAATTCATACCTCAAAATGGAAGACTTCACAACTCTAATTGATAACATAGACATAGAAGACTAGCCATGCCTTTATAATTATAAATTTTGGGGATCTTAGGTAAATTCATGGGGGGAGTGATTGGGAAGAATGCATACCTAAGATTGGATCTCATGAGATGCTAGAGTTAAAAAAAATGGGACTTTTGGTTCACAACATAAATTGTAGAAAAATGGGACATGGCAGTGACAAGCGAGATCAAGATGTGACAACTAAATGGTGGCTTACAAGTGGTGAGTGCAAGATAGCAATACAAATAGCCAAGACAAATCAAAGGGTGGTGGAAAGCAACAAGATGGTGTGTGATGGTCAAGAAACTTTCAAAAGTTGTCAAACTGGTTACATAAACTAGTGGGGCTTGTCGTCACTCTGTGATGGTGACAAGGGGTGGAGAAGCCTCACAACCCTGTTTAAATTTTATTTTTTATTTTTAAAATTAAAACTTTTAGTTTTATAAAAAAATAGTTTTTTTTTAATTTTTTAAACATTTTTAATAAAATAAAATAAAAAATTGTATTGTGTCTATGTAGAGGTCATACAACCTCTCCAAAGAAAATATTTTTTCCTGTCACCATAACTTTGTCTAAATTGGATAAATGTTCTTTTCATTTGTATGTTCTTAGCCCTTATGGATACAATGACAAGGTATATTCCATATAGGGATAGTAATTAAGATACATTGAATTATTATCCAAGTGACTCCTACAATACCTATTTTTTATAAGTTTTAAGTTGCTCTCTTGGAACCTATGGTTTGTAATTCATGTACAAATTAGAGTTAGGGTTGGGGTTAGGGTTAGGGATAAGTTTAGGGTTAGGCTTAAGATTGGAGTTAGGGTTAGGGTTATAGATAATTAGGGTTAGGGATAAGGTGAGGGTTAGGCTTAATATTGGGGTTAGGGTTAGGGTTAGAGTTAGAATTAGGGTTAGGTTTGGGTTAAAATTAGAGTTATTTTTTGGGCATAGGTTTAGGGTTATGGTTAGGAAAAGGGTAAAAATTAGAGTTACGATTGGGGTTAAGGTTAAAACATGAGTTAGGGTTGAGGATAGGGTTCAGGTTAGTGTAAGAGTAAGAATTAGAGTTAGTTTTGGGGTTAGGGTTATGGTTAAGGTTAGAGCTAGGGTTAAAATTATGGTTAGGGTTAAGGTTAGAGATAAAATTACATGGTTAAGGTTAGGTTTATGATTAGAGATTGAGTTAGGGTTAGGGTTAGTGTTTGGGTTAAAATTAGATTAAGGGTTATGGATAGGGTAACAATAAGAATTGGAGTTATGGTGGGGATTAGGGTTATGGTGAAGGTTAGTGTTAGGGTTAAGATTAGGGTTTGGGTTATCCTATATTAACCTAATTCCAATATTAACCCTAATTATAATGAAAAAACTAATTCTAAATGTAACCTAAGGGGAGAGAGGTCTCTAAGAGGTTTCTAGTTTTACGTTTTAGGGTTTAGATTTCTAAGTTATGTCCAATTTAAGTTTAGATAAAATATGGTTTTCAATTTACAATTTAACGTTATTTATTTTTTAAATGCAATTTAAAACTATTAAAAATTGAAATAAAACGCATTAAACAAAAAAAACTTAAATACTAATTCAAAAACAAAAAAACAAGATACAAAGCAAAAAAGGGCAGAAATCAACTAACCTGGAGGTCTCAGAGGTCAAGTGTGTTGACGGGAGGAGCGAGCAACAGCCTCCAAACGCGTACGCGCTCTTGCTTGACTTCTGTTAATTCCCCAAAAATAGTGGATAAAATGAAAAGCCAGCAGTTTATTTAAAAAAATAAATACTTTTCGATAACGCGTACGCGTTTCGAAACGCGTATGCTATAAACGCGTATAAAACGCGTATGCTTATAAACGTGTATGCGTTATAAACGCGTATGCATTTTAAAATGCGTACGCGTTATTAAACGCGTATGCGTTTGTAACGCGCGCGTTTTAGACTCGTATACCCGTTCCTGAGCGCGTACGCGTTCGGATTTAGGTTCGGGTACCCGTTCCGTAACGCGTACGCATTTTTTAAAAACGCGTACGCGTTTTGTGCAAAAAAAATTTTGTTGCCCGAAATTTCCCCTCTTCGTGTACTCAACTTCTTGCTTTTACCCGTATGTATGATTCTTATGATGGTTTTACTTTGGAAATAGTTTGGAAAAGTTTTGTGTTTTGTGTTTTGTGCAAGATGGTCAATGCCTTACACTGTGGTTATATTCTTGTGATTTGAATAAGTGTGAAAGAAGGTCTATGCCTTGCATTATTTATACTCTCTTGTGATTGTGATATGTGTGTGAGATGCATCATGTCTTGCACTGTTTATACTTTCTTGTTATTGTGATATGTGTGTGAGATGGATCATGACTAGTACTATTCAAGATGGTAAATGTCTTGCTTGATTTGTAGGGCTTACTAATTGCAAGTAGGGGGAGTGGCTCTCAATGGGGGTCAGAACCCAAAGTGGTGTCCAGGGTAACCCATTTGGGAGTTTCTTAATATAAAGATAACCTTAATAATGAATTAGGGGTAATGGGTAGAACTCACATTAATTAAGATAATGTATGCCTCACTCATGGCTCAAGTGCTCATTTAGGCTTGAGATGAGATGGGAAGGCCTGGAATGGCAAGATCAACTGCCTTGTCCTCATGAAAGGTACGTTGATTCTGCATGATTTTGTGTGGGTGCTGGGGATCTGGAGAGGTCAACAGGGTAACCCAAGATGGGGGTCGAGGCCTAGGAAGATTCACATGGGTAACCCATATCAAGCTATGCAATGACACTCTTCCCTATTGCAGTCTAGATTTCCCTAGTTATGTGTTCCCCTTCTGTTGTGTGGATGCCTTTGGAAGCGATGTATGTGTTTATGTGATGTTAATATTGTTGTAGTGTTGTGTTGGAGCCATATTTAGCCTTGATTATCTTAGCCTTTTGTCTTCTTGACTGTTTGTTGTAGTGGGACCTTATGTTATCTCCTAGCATGGGGGTGGACCTTAGGGTTCCACATGGTCGAGAGGTTGGTGCTTTTTCCTCCATTGGGTTTTCCTTGCTACTTGATCGTGTGCATGGAGGTTGAACCTTGAGTAGCGGTTTCCAGTTCATGCTCTAGTTCGAGGAGACAAACTTTATGTATATGCATTGTCAGTTGTATCTCTTATTGTTTATAGATGTATATTCTTCCCAATTGATCTCTAGGAAGCATTGGTGTAAACCTTGTAATGTTGTAGCAAACAGTGATGTACTCTCTTGTAATGGAAAAAGTTGATGATGTATCTTGCATATGTTGGATATTTATAAATGATCTTTACTGTTGCTTAGCCGATGGTATGTTATGGAAATGTATATTGTTGATTCATTTAATGGATGGCTACTGAAACAATTCATGTTCTTGTTTATAGTTGTGTTAGTAATGTAGTCATTGAACCTTAGAAGACTTAGTTTAGTTCACATGTTATGTTGAGATATGCAGTTCACTGTTATTTTCTTATTAAAAAAAATTTGCGTTATTTAGTCATGTTATGTGTTGTCCTCTGGGATTCCTTGGTGGGGTGTTACAAGGTTTCCAAGTTTTGAGAAAAAACTTTTGATGTCAAAAAGGAGTAGACCATGCACAAGAGGTCTGTGATGGATAACATGCCTCAAACAACATTAAGGAGGATAGCCTCAAACCTTGTTCAAAGCTTTGTAACATTTGCATCTGGTATCCCTACATTAGGAAGCTTATGCAAATATTAAACTCATGAAGAGACAATGAATAGGAAAACACAATCATAGTGTTATGTTTAATAGGTACAAGCATGTGTTAAGGAAGGAAGTGAGCAGTTTTTGTCAAAGGATAGTAGGATAACACTTGGAGATGCTTGGTCAAGAGGAAAAACATGGTAGTCCTTAAGGGATAGATTGAGCAGTAGCAACCTCAAAAGGTTTCAACTGACATTGCATCAAATGCAGAAAGTGAAAGGTTGCAGTGTCATTTTTCAAAGGAAGACAATGATGAGTGAAGATACAAATCACTGTAAGCTCAAAACTCTGTGGAGACATCATAGACATCATAGTTTTGCAATACAGTGATAAAACAAATCTGAATTATGAGATAAAGCCTCCAAACCCTCTATGGAAACATGACTTTTACCAAATAATCAACATTTTAAATTTAAGTAATACCCAAGAAAAATAATTCCATATAATGCAGCTACACACGAAACTTATAGAGGAGACTGATCTTAAAAGATAATTGATATTCATAATTGTGTGTTTATAAAAGGTGATGAAAGTTCCTTATATAGAAAATTACAAGACAATGTTTCTAAAAAGAAACAATCATTAACTAAAGCTAACTAAAGCAGAAATCAAAAAGATGCTAAAACAACTAAAGCATAACTAAAGTTACTAAAAACTAACTAAAGCTAAGATGACCATTAATATTACATTTAATATTTTAATACCCTCCCTTAATGATCATCCTATAAACAAAAACTATGTCTACCAAAATTCTTTTGAAAACATATCATCGGTGACTGATAACTAGAGAAGCTCATAACCAGGATGATTACAAATCCTTTCCCGTTGAACAATCAAATCTAGACACCGACACTTGAAAACTGTGAGATTCCTCTGCTTCCAAGTAGTATAGCTTTTCTCATTGAACCTCTGCATACTTTCCAACATGACGTTGGTCAAAACAGCCATCCCTCCCATTTTCCAAAATCCCAAAAAAAAGACATAAATTTGTGATCAGCTGGCACAAAATCTGGACAATCAGCTAGCACAACTCATGATTTTTCAAAAATTATCTTAAAAGAGGCCCATAAACTATAAGATTTTTCAGAAAAACCTTGGAAAACTCTGAAAAAGTAAGATTTTTTCAAAAAAAATCCTCCAAAAACTACAAATTTTTTAAAGAATTTTTTTCAAAAACTCTTTAAAATATTCAGATGCATGTTTTTTGTTGAGAAAAAAATCGCTCAAAAAACTAGTCTGTGAATCCTAGCAGGAACCCACGATTTTTTAGATAGAGAAAAATTGTCCAAAAACTCTTATAGAATTTTTTTTAGAAAAGAATTTGAAAAAATATTTGCAAAATTTTATTTTTCCTAGAAAAATTCTGTCAAAACTGGCTAAAAAACAACCCTTCAAGTTGCCATGAAAATTGGAAAATCTGCCCACAAACAGTGAACACGATTTTACACAACCACCTAGAAAAGAGATTAAAAACACCAAAAACTAAACCCTAGGTCGGATTCGAGATCAAAATAATACCCAGAAAAATCAACAAAAGCATCTAAAAAAGAGAAGAGTCCACAACTCAAGAAATCTGCATGAAAATTTTAGCCATAAAAACTATCCAAATCTGGCACAAAACCCTAGATTGTTGCACACCCACGAATTCAGAAAGAAAAATCCCACGATTTTCCTTCAAAAATTCTTCACAAAATCTTCTATAAAAAAAGGGCTTAAAAAAAGCTTTCGACTCTAAAAAATTTCTAAAACTTCTTCGATTTCTTATTTTAAAAAAAAATCGGCTAAAACTAATCAGGTTCGAGCTTGAGCTCTGATACCATGAAAAGATAATTGATATTCATAATTGTGTGTTTACACAAGGAAATGAAAGCTCCTTATATAGAAAATTACAAGACGATGTTTCTAAAAAGAAACAATCGTTAACTAAAGCTAACTAAAGCAGAAATAAAAAAAGATGCTAAAACAACTAAAGCGTAACTAAAGTTACTAAAAACTAACTAAAGCTAAGATGACCATTAATATTACACTTAATATTTTAATTTGATCTTCCACTCCCAACTCTACTTCTTATTCCATTTGAAGAGGACAACCTCTGCCCCATCAGTCAACTATGTAAGTTCAACATTGACAAATGCAAATATTTTTAGCACAAGAAACAATCCTCACCCATCTAAACAAGCACCCATAAGACAGACCTGAAAATTTGAGTTTATCATAATCAATTTATTTTGTTCTTCCTCAAACCCCAGACGGAAAATTCAAAACTAAAAGCACCATTTTACCTCTGCCACGGGACAAGCTGATCAATGAGCATAAAACAACTTCCAGGCTATAGCCGCAAGTTTCCTTCAGTGTTCGGATCTAGTTTTGTGCAGTGTTGGTCTTTGCTCCTTGGAGTGACGAGGAGAAACCTTCCCTGTGAAGGATAAAGGCTGGATTTTTTTTTACAGTTTCAAATCTTACAAATGTTTTACGTATTATTTTTCATTGTAATGACATTTTTAAAGGGTGGGGAAGAGGGAAATTGGGAGCACCTGAATAAATGGACTTCAAATTTTTATTTGTGTGACTAACTATTTAGTCATTTTTATTTGTGTGACTAATTATTTAGTTGTTTTTTTTACCCGACGATCAAATTAGTCATTTATTTAGTCATTTATAGTTGTGTTGCAAAAAAAATTAGAATTTAGTCATTTTTAGTTATCGTGACTAAAAGTTATAGTCACGCAGTCATTTATTTTCCAAATTCTACTAGTGAATATGAGTTTGAGTCATTGTACTACTCAACTCAAGGTTCCAACAAGGTTCCACCAAGTGGAAAATGAGGAATACCACATAACCTTGAAGATTTCAACTACCTCTTAAGTGATACATTGCCACATAAGGTGGCTTAATACATAAATAAAAATAAAAATTAAATAATAGATATTTTACTCTAACACCCACTTTTAAGCTTAGCTTAGGTGGGTACACATATGGATGGGTCTTGACAACTAGGCCTGATGAGGTACCCATGTACAATAAAACACTCCCAAAAGGTGGATAAAGGTAGAAAAACCTATAGGAAAATACTACCCTCCAAAATGGAGATGATGTGAAGGCTCCCAAAAATGATGAATTGCTCTTTGTGATATGCTACTGGAAAAAACTTTTGGATGCTCTCGATGAAGTGCCTCTGAATTCCGATGCAACAAGTGATAAAGGAGGAGATTAACTATCCATACTGGAAGTGGAAGAACAAATCAGTGAGTATGAATCCGATGTAGTAAAGTGTGAAAATGTATAAACATGAGATAGTTGATCAATATTGCCCACTACAATAATATTTCTGCTCTAAGAACCTCGAATTGTCACTGAAGTTGATGTAAACTCAACTATCTCTCTAGATTTGGAAAGTTGATAAGCAAAAAGAATTTTGTTTTACAATTTAGGAATAAAAAAAATATTAGGAATACTCTAATTGCATACATCAATTGTACCTTGACCACAAACTCATATGAAAGTGTTGTTAGCTACTTGTACTTTGTTTACACTAGAAGGATAAAGGCACATGTACACTTCTCGATAAGGAGACATATGATGTGATGCTCCTGAATCAAGAACCTATTTATTAATCTCTAAACCTTTAGTAGCTATTAGTACTTTTCCTTTACATAATGAACTAGATGAAGATTAAATTTGTTAGAGATATGAACTCCTTGTTTCTCAAGGTGATATATCCTTTTCTTCATACATTTATCTTCAATATGCCCAATTTTCTTGCAGAACTTGCACACTTCACTTTTTGTGTTTTACCAGTTTTTATTTCTTTGTCCTTTTGTTTTGTTAAAATAAGTACTTATGGCTTTGAATACTACAATGTACCCATTCGAATTAGTTTGTATTGTTCCTTTATGAGAGAAACAACAAAATATGAGATTGATGACATAATATGTAGTGTGCACCAAAAACATTCTTCGTTGCATGGAAGGTAGAAACAAATACTGAATATTGAGGGCCCAATTTTGACAAGATACTTAGGACCAATTATTCATCCTATTTTTCAATTCCACTTTGTTTGAGTTGAAACCTTAGAATATTTTTAATTTATTAAAGAACTCTTGGATTGTGTTGAAGTCTTGTGGATTAAGACTTATCAATTCATTTTCCAATTGATGTCCTTTCATAACATTTTTCTTACCAAACAAATTGTCTAATGTTGTCCATGCATCATTAGGAGTTGTGGTAGAGTTGCTATGTAAAATAAGATAAGTAGAAATGAATGTACATAATGCACCATAGACTTCATTATTATAATTATGCCACTTTTGTTTCTCAGTTGTTTGTGTAGGTCTAAGTTCCAAACCCATAGTGACATGATGCAAACCCGATTTCTTAAGTTTTATCTCCACTGATTGCTTCCATTCATGGAAGTTAAATGGAGTTAGAATTATATCCATATTGAAAAATAATACACAAGACCCCCCTTGATTATGAATTTTGACCCCCCCTTAAAAGTTGGCACTTTATAAGTTTTAGTGCATATAACAAGTTCAAAGTAACAAATAATGACACTTTATAAATGAGTGTTATATCATTTTCTATGAAATAAGAAAGTGATATTCATTTTTAGAACTTTACTCAACGTGAGTAGCTAATCAAAAGATACAATAATCATTTATGCCTAATTTTGCACTTAGAAACTACAAGTTTTCCTTTTACAAGAGGAATCAAAAATTTGTTTAACAACATAATTTGCACATTGTCTCTATGCTAGTTTTCAGGCTCAAAAAGATCTTTTTGACGAGTATTCACAATTGATTTTTTGACTTATTATTTGAAAGTTACAATAAAAAGAAAAAAAACTTCTTGTTACAAGCTCTTTGTAATCAAACCATAGTTTAAACTTTATCCTAGACAATGTAAGAATTAACATTTGATAGTTACAACAAATAACAAGGCAATGGTTAATGCTACATTAAACACAATAACAAATTAAGAGGGCTTTTAATGCCACATGGTAATTTGACAAAGTCAAAAAACTGAAGAAGGCACTTTGTGAAACTTTAATCAAGGCCAAGTCAAGGATTCTAATAAACCACGTGAGCGCTAGACTTAGACTCTACTAAATCCATTCAAAACAGACATAAAAGATAACTCCACACAAGTGAAATAATCACTCAATCATAGCAAATGAAGAATCAAATAACAGCTGCAAACTCCACGTAGGAAATGCATGGCTTACCAGTGTAGAAGTCATGCACGTGTGGGAGTATAGAGGGATATTGACGGGGTCTTCAAAGACCATTGAGCAGCATGTTTGAGATAAAGGCGTGGAGGCTCGAAACTTGAATCTGCAACATGCTAAGAGAGATTCTCATATCCAGCACAAGATCAAGATCAAGATAAAGTTGACCTCTATAGACCTGTCAAATGCTGCAAGATCAAATCAAATTCTTACGTGCCGCCTATATTGATGAATCTCCATGCTACAAATGATTAAGGAAGGTTGTTGGAGAGTGAGGATAGCATGGAGGGACTGGCAAGAGGGAAGGAGTGCCACGACTAAGGAGGTGGTGGAGATCACAGCAACACACACCCTCATACCTCTCATGCAATGGATATGTTTGCTGCTGCTTGCTGCTTTCTTGCTTGACCCATACACCTTGCGTATAGGTCTACACCAACGTGCCTCAAATTGCTTATCCAACATGCCTCTGCATGGAAAAATGCAGAGAAAAAATGGTCGATGCAGATCTGCAAACAAAATGGTTTTGTCATGCCTGACAAATCAAAGTCTTTTTGATGTCTTCCCACGCTCACACCCGAGCAAACTTTCAAATCGATCTGGTAATGAATCAAACATAGACTATGAAGGAGGGGTTAATGAAATACAAATCTCGCCCTTAGCACATGACCTTAAATGCATGTGACACTATTATATAGTTGTGGTCTGCTACATAAGTTAGATCGACTTCCCTTTATGAACCGATGATGAGATTAATGAACTCAACCCTCGAAGAAACATAAACAGAAATGGACACATAGCAACACATTTGCATATACATTGTTTTTCAAGAAATAATTCATAGATAATAAACTCGAACCAGTAATCAAATACATAGTGGCTTTGATACCATGTTGGTACAACCAAGATCTTTGATTAAGTATTGATACCAACAGATCTATGAAATTGAGAAACAATGAATATGGTGCAAAAATGAATGAATTGAAGTGTGTGAAATCCTCAAAGAGGACGATGTATATATAGGAATATGAGTTTGAGTCACTGTAGGAGTGCTCAACTCAAGGTGGCAATAAGGTTCCAACAAGTGGTAAATGATGTTCATGCCACACAACCTTGAAGAGTTCAACTACCTCTTCAAGTGACACATCACCACATAAGGTGGCTTAATACATAAAGTAAAATAAGCAATTAAATAATAGCTATTTTACTCTAACATTCTTGTGGTTTCTAAACTATATAGAGTTGTCAATGGACCTCCAAGTGCTGACATGAGTAAACAAAGAAGATGAATTTGTTTAAAGGCATCAACTATGTGGGGTGTTTTTATAACCATTCCCACATATCAACAACGTTTCATTTTCTTTAGAAATATTTGAAGGAAGATAAAAGGCATGTGTTTTGGATTTTTGGATGGTTATGTAGAACATGATCCAAATATGTTGATGTGGGGACAATTCAATGATGATGTGGTTATCATCTAAAATACTTACTGACTCTATAAATGGGATTCACTAAACAAGTTTGATATGCCTATCAAGTAATCATTACAATCAACTTTATTGGAAAACACAAATTTGAAGATCCAACTAACCTAAGTCACGATAAACCAAAGATGTAGGAACACCCAATCTTGAAGAAGAATAAAGTGAAGGAGATATGATATTAATACAAGGTGTAGGAACTAATGAGGAGGATAGAAATCCAAGGTTCAACAAATCAAAATGTATCTCTTTATGCATGTTGAAGGTCGATCATTATATATTTGACACTCTCATTTTATTTGATAGACATGCTTGTTTGTGCTCATCATTCACTTGTGAAATTTATCGTTGTTCTTGCATTTTGTTCTTCGTTGCTCCAACATTGGCTTTGAAGGCTTCAAATTACCCATTTGAATTAGTTTATCTTGTTCCTTTGTGATAGAAAAAACAAAAATAATAATTGAAGCCATAGAGAAGTGTACAACAAGATCACTGTTTGTCACATGAAATTAAAAACAAACACTTAACATAGCACCCCAATCCAATCCAAGGTTTAAACCTTGGTGAAAAGGGAAACAACGCCACATTTAAACCATCAAACTATGCAAATAATGGCAAGGTTAAGACACTTAATACCAAGTGTTCATCTTGATTTTCAATTCTACATTGTTTGAGTCAAAACCTGATCAAATTCATTTTTTTCAATAAATCCTATATATGTTGAAGTCTTGTGGATTTATACTTATTGATTAATGTTCCAATTGATGTCGTCTCATTATATCATTTTTTCTAAACAAATTGTAGATAATGTGTCCATACATCATTAGGTGTTATGGAAGATTCAATGTGAAAGAGAAGATCTTGAGAAATGGACATACACAATGTACCATAGGCTTTACCACTATGGTTATACTATTTGTGCTTTTCTATAGATATTGTGGGTTAAAGTTCCAAACCCATTGTGACCTTATATAATCCTTTTTTCTTGAGATAAATCTCAATTTTTTATTTCCATTCATAGTAATTAAATGCAACTAGGATTAGGTCCATTTTTGGAGAACTAAAAAAATACAAGACAACCCCTCACGATTTGATTATAATTGAAATTAAGCCCCCCATGAAATATGTACAAGAAAAATTACAAGTTGATTTAAGATTGGATGCCTAAATAATCCATTTATAACAAATATTTTTACATATTTTATAAAATAGGCTATTAAAATCTTAATTTTACATGCAATATTGGATTCCTCACGAAATTGTCATATTTTTCCAAAAAATTGTAATATTTGGATAATCGGGGTGAAATTTATGCCCCATTTAAATTTAATACAAATTTGTGACTTCAGAGCTAAAAAAATAGTTAAAATGTTACAATTTACCAAAAAATGATTGCACTACTACATTATGGATGAAAGTAGCCTTTTCTTGATTATTGAAGTGTGATAAAACACCTCTTGGATCAAAAGTTGTGGGAAAATTAAAAAATCCACCTCTTTACAAGATTTATAAAGGTTATGGCGATTAGTAAACCACGACCATGAAGTTAAATAAAATCATTAATTATTAGCATTAAATTGTTTAACAACCCAAAAGATTCATTAGAGTATAATGTCACATAGAAGAGGGTTTTGATTTTGAAATAGAATTATATACTAATTGATAGAGTGATGTTGAAACTGCCAATGAAGGGAATGTGTGTGTTAGTGGGCATTGACCAAGCTCACTTGCAATTCACCTTCTACAAAAAAAATATTAAAAATAAATATTTTTGGAAATATTATAGGTGACATTTTTATAATACAAATCAATCAATCTTCAGAGTGTAGCAAATCCATCAATGGTAGAACTTCTTAGATCCCTTAGAAACGTGGTGAAATTATTGAGCACGACTAAATATTTCATGGATATGATTATACCAAGGTTAGCCAAGACCATCTCATACTTGATATAGAGATCAATGATTGTATCTTTGGTGAGGTTTTCTGAGGGAAGCTCCATGATGATGAACCAGTGCTTGTAGTTCATAATTTCTAATGGAGGAAAGATGGAGACCTTTGCATTTCAGGTAGAGATCAACCACTTGCTAAGATAAATCTTCAACCACATCTTTTTGATCAAAATCTTCAACCACATCTTTTTGATCAAAATCTTAAACCATGATTTATAATAATAGAATATAATTTCTCCCTTTTGAAACATTGGTCAATGGTGATGGAAAGTGAATTCTCATTTCTAAAAATAACATTGTGCTACCATGAATCAAACCTAGCTTTGTCTACTCACCTAATTTTGGAGATCTTGTAGAGGTTCAAAATCCCTAAATTCAAAAATAAACCCTCAATCAAATCCCTTGGCTCATCCTTTCTCATGCCTCACAAATCATAACACTATAGGAGTAATGTTGGAAGCCTATGCATAGTCTTCAACTTATGGAAAACTTTAAACATTATGAATTACAAGACTATTAAGCTAGGCCACCACTTCAACAAGGTTTGAATCTAGATCCCTAATGTATTTCAACCATGGCCATCATGCATAGAGTGGGATGCATGCAACCAAGCTCAAAATAGTCAACGGAGTAAGGCCAAAACTAAGTGTAGGAATTTCTTTAAACTCTACAAAACAAATAATTTTGACCAAAATATGGCAAAGGGTAGTTGAACTAAGCCCCCTTTGCTGAATTTTTTTTTTTCTATTTTTTATAAAAAATTGTATAAGTATCGATCCATATGGATTCTATATGGTACCACAAGGTACAAGAGTAAAACAATTTACAAAATTTAAAGGTTATCAAATTTGATGAAACATAAGGCCATTCTTCATTTCTCTAGTCTTTTGGACTCAATAGATATGCATATTTAGCACTATGATGCTTTGTTGATAGGGATGAATGCTAAATTCATAAAAGAATGGGATGGAACTTGTTATTCATGGGTCTAATACAATGTCGAAACATCCAAGATCAACATGAAATACAAAAATAACTTCCACAAGTGAATGATGAGCACAAACAAGCATGTCTATCAAATAAAATGAGAGTTTTTAAATATATAATGAGTTCCTTACATATAAAGGTGAGTTAGAGGAGATAAGAATGTGGCATTGAATGTTTGACTATCCCTCCAAAAATGCAACACATGCTAGCCCATTTGACAACTATGAGAGCATGTACTAAGTGTGCATGAGATAGGTGTCTCAAGAGGTGAGTACATGTGTCTAAACCACATGAGGTAAGACAAAAAATAAAAATTCCCTAAGTAGAGACTTAAAAAGTGTGAATGGATCAACCTAGAAAGAGTGAAATGCTAACTAGTTTGATAATTACCCTATTGACACTAACACTTTACACTATACACTATGTTATCTCTTAGAGCTATAGTTTTAGTCATCCTTTTTCTCACATTCCTTGTGGTATGAATTCTTTGGTATCTCCAATTCCTTCCTCTTGGAAAATCCCTCCATTCTTCCATTTTCCTTCACTTCCTCCCTTTACAAGATCTTGATGTGGATTCAAACATCTCTGCCACCTCTTGACCCCCTCATTCACTTATCTATTTTTGTATCATTTATCCACATTCTTCCATTCTCCCCTTTTGTGAGCTTTCAAGGTTCATCAAGATATTTTTGTTTTCTATTCCTACATTCAAACCTCCCTTTCTATCCTACAAAGTCTTATTCCTCTCCCATTTTTCTCTTTGTAAAATTTACAAGTGGATTTGGTTATTTTTCCTTAGTCATTCCATCCACATCCTACATCCAATTTAAAAAATTTCCCTACATCTTTTCTCTTCCTACCATATTGACTTTTGACATCCATCTAGACATCTTTCATTCCCTTTTACCTTTGAATGTTCCTTCCATTATTTCTTTCCCACAAGTCTTCCATTTCTTTTCTTTTGTGATTGTCCCCTACACATCTAGATATTTGGATCTCCATCCTCTTGTACGCTTCCATCACCCACTTCCACATTCCAATCCTATAAAATCTCCAATAGCATTTTCCCTCCTTTTCTCTTATGTGGAGTTCCACCTAACTTCCATACATTCTCCCTCCACTTGGGCATCCTATCTTGATGTCTAGCCTTGCATACTTTTCCTACATTCCTCATTGAAGCTTCCTTCATTTATTTCACCCCTTTTGTGAAGTTTATCTGTGCTTTAGGACTTCCATTCTTCATCCATTTTTAACTTTTGGTCATAACTTGAAACCCCACATGTCCATTTCTCCCATCCTATTCCACTTCTAACTTTCCTATTTGTTCTAGATCACTTTCTCCACTCCATTAAACCCCCCACTATACCATTACTACCAATTTTGACCCTTGCAACTATCTAATTTAAACTTTCCCATCGAAAAGGCATTATTTATTCAAAAGGCACATATCTAAATGTACTTTCAATGATGAAGGATGTGGGAAACCATGCTATCATTAGTGTAGTTGTTGAAGTTCCAAATGTTGAATCTACAACGTGCATCTTCTAATTTTTTGCAAGCAACTAGGCACCCAATTGAAATGCTATAAATACCAATTCACTTGTCATTCAAATAGTCAATCATTTCTCCATTTTCATGACATCAAGCAATATTGATGGTTTAAATCTCTACATGTCTAGTCACCATTAGTGAAATTGATTTTTTAAATCATAAAGAGTTAGATATTATGTAGCAAATATTTGTAATTGAATGTCTCCTTGGCTAGTTGTGGATTTAGAGAAATATTTTCTAACTGAAGAAGTGTGACAACTTTTACCTAGTTTAAGATTATCTCTTGCCACATTTGTTGGTGTGAATGTAATAAGTATTCAATAGATATCACAACTTTTTGATGTGCAATTGCATATATTGTTTGTAATGATCATTTTCTTGAGTTGCTTGTGGATTTTTAAAATTTTGGAGAGAAATTATTAAGCATGTTTAATATTAATATCATCTCTTTTGTCACCTATGTGTTGTGTCTTTTGGTCAATTGTGACTCTATAACCCAATATAAGGCACCAACCCTATAAGTGTTTGGCACTCCATACATCTTAAATTGAGAAAAATCATTCACTGATAGTTTATGAATAGGAAGTAGATTTGTATGCATTTTATGGTTCATCATTTAAACTAGGGAAACATCTTCGAGTCTTGATGGATTTCACCTTAAGAAGCATGTCTTGCATGCCCACATCTTGTAGTATTACAATGATGTCCTGATTAGATTAATAAAGGTTATAGTTGTAGCTTAGTGCTTGGCTTAGTGAAAAACTTGAGGTTAAATTGTATACTATCATAAGTTCACCTATTTGCATACATTTAGTTGTGATTAAATCTTGCTAAAGATTGGTTTTAGGGACACCCTCCTAGATCTAGTTGAGTCGAAAATGAAGCAAATATTGTCTATTCTCAATCATTGACCCACCATCATTCATTCTTTGTTGATGCTATCCATCTTTAGGAATGACATATCCCTAGACTTGAAGTTGATTGATCATTCTAGAATTGTGAGTAGAAATTTTGGGACCCAACACTAATTTTACCACCATTATTTCTTGTCTTAAGAAAAATAATCAATGCACTCAATGCACAAATAATTAATCTTCAATCGTTTTCATGATGACCCTTTTTCTCTCTCAAACCAAGTTGACTTGCAATATGTGCCTCAAACATTAAATGCTTTTATAAAATTAATGTATTTTACAATTAACCAAAAATATTAAATGTATTCCTCTAATGAGCTCAATCAACCATATACTCACTAAACTATGACTCTACAATATGTTGCTTTCATTAAATACATTTGTAATACTAAATACAACCTCCCCTAAGAAAATATTATCCAATTACAAAATATAGAATGTTTTAATATAGAAAATATACAACACTTTTGGTACAACATTGATTTCAAATTTAATTATATATAATATCTATCATTTAAAGAATCTATAACATATTATAAAAATAAAACTTAATTTTTTTTGGGTAAGTGGTTAAGATAATTCAAATCTACAAAAAAAAAAAGACTTAAGACCTTCATTCTTCTCTAAAAATGGAGGTTTTGAGACTCTTGGGGTTAGCTCACTCGGCCTCACCTATCACTTTGGGTAGTCCATATCATATGTACAAGTCTTGATTTGTTCGTAGTATGGATGAAGGACCATTGCACACCACTCAAAGGTTATAGGAGGGCTTGTCCTATAAAGTACTAAGCTTGATTTGTACATAGTATGGATGAAGGTCCATTGCACACAACTCAAAGGTTATAGGAGGTCTTGAATTGTCTGTAGTATGGATGGAGGTCCATTGCACAAAACTCAAAGGTTATATGAGGGCTTGTCCTATAAAGTACTAAGCTTGATTTGTCCATAGTATGGATGAAGGTCCATTGCACACAACTCAGGTTATAAGAGGGTTTGTCCTGTAAAGTTTGATTTGTCCGTAGTATGGATGAAGGTCCATTGCACACAACTCAGAGGTTATAGGAGGGTTTGTTCTGTAAAGTTTGATTTATCTGTAGTATGGATGAAGGTCCATTGCACACAACTCAAAGGTTATAGGAGGGCTTGTCATGTAAAGTACTAAGCTTGATTTGTCCGTCGTATGGATGAAGGTCCATTGCACACCACTCAGAGGTTATAGGAGGGCTTGTCCTGTAAAGTGATAAACTCTAGATCGTTGAACTAAGCTGGTAAAAAAAAATGGGAAAGATTTATGATAACAAATAACGATGTTTAATACAAAACAAGTGCACAGAGCTAATTCAGTGGTTTTGCATATATTGATAACAGGCGAGATATTAAGAGCAAATTCGGGAAGGGACAAAGCGTGCTTGTAATCTGGCCTGAACCCTTCTCTTTCCCCATTTTCTAGACGCTGCACTGCCGCCGGGTCAGGCTTTGAACACCTCAGTGGGTCCGCCGGATAGTTATAAAGCTTTGCTTTTCCAAGAAACAGCATAATTTTTGGTCCTTCCATTGTTTGGCAGATGAAATCCGTGAGCATACATGGGCTTTTCATGTTTATCCTCTTTGTCTCGTGTGACAAACAACCCACAAAAGGTTTGGCACAAAATGAGCAGATAATCAGACGATATGATTATCCTCTGCCAGCAGCCAGAGTCGTTAAATAGAGGAAATTTTCCCCATTTCTTCTTAAGCTGCCATCATGAGCTCCAAGATTTATGGTGTTGCATTGCTGGCCATAATCACATGCTTTGCTGCTGCTGATGGACTTGATGGTGATGGGCATTTGTTGTCCGTCAGAATCGTGGGCAGTGTATTTTGTGATACATGCCATAAGCAAAACTTCTCCAAAAACAGCTACTTCATATCAGGTATAACTTGTTAATTCTGTTTTCTTTTCCTGTCAAGCTTTTCTTTTTTGTGCATTTCTTTGTTTTCACCAGGGAATGCTCAATTAATAAAATTGTTTTTGAGTAAAAGGAAATTTAAGCTTTCGAGGAAAATTGCTTTTGGATTTGATTATATAAGTTTTTTTTCATCGATGTTTTGGATCATATTCAATGATCCGTCATCAGGATGAAATGGTTAGAAGGGAGAACCATGAAAAAGATGCTTTTGGATTTGATTATATAAGTTTTTTTTTCTTGTCAACGTTTTGACTCATATTCCATGATCCATCATCAGGATGAAATGGTTAGAAGAGAATCATGAAATATGATCGATACTGACAAGAAAAAAAACTTACATAATCAAATTCCGAAACCTTACAAAAATTTATATTATGAATTGTAGAAAAATTACTCTAGATTCAATAGTGCTTTTGGTATGAATTTACACTAATTTATGTAATACATAAACTAGATGTGGAGCAGTAATTTCTTATTTGGAAGTTACTCTAATCTTATGCTTTGTTTGAGAATTGGGTGAATCCTTACTGTGGAGCGGTACTTTTTTATTTGGGAATTCCTCTGATTTTTTGTTTTGTTTGAGTATTGGGTGAACCAGGTGTTTCAGTTGCTGTGGAATGCAGAAACAAGAAGCAGACGCCTGTTTTTCAGATAGAAGCAAAGACAAATGACTATGGACAGTTCAAGGTGGAGCTTCCCCCATCCATCTTCTATTCAGATAAACAACTCAAGAGATGCTCTGCAAAGTTGCTCCAAAATGAAGAGCAAAAAGGCCCTTGCAAACTAATATCCATAGCCAACTCCTCCTCATTCACTTTGAAGTCAAAGCAGGGCAGTATCCACACATATTCTGCAGGTTTCTTCAGCTACAAGCCTCAATCTCCACCTCCCTTTTGCTCTCAAGATGCTGCTAATAACCCTAAATCTGACCTGAAGGCTCCATTACAATCCTCTAATATATTTTGGTTTCCACCATTTCTATCACCTGTCTTTCCTTCTCCACCACAGAGTCCTTCTCCATCTCCTCCTACCCTGCGACCAGTGCGTCGAATTCCCCCACCACTTCCAGTCAGGAACCCTCCATTTCCATTTCCTTTCCCAACACCACCATCATCTCCTACCTTGTTTTTACCCCCTCCACCGCCATTCTTCACGCCTATGCCTCCAATCTTTTCATCACCTCCGTTCTATATGCCTCCATTTCCATTCTTCACGCCTATGCCTCCAATCTTTTCATCGCCTCCATTCAATTTCCCTCCATTTCCATTTCCATTTCCATTTCCATTGCGAACACCACCCCACCCTTGAGTTCCCAAGTCATTAAAAGCCCCATATCTCATCAACTACCTCCCATTCCACGCCTATGCCTCCAAACCCATTCTTTTCATCGCCTCCGTTCAATTTCCCTCCATTTTCATTTCCATTTCCATTGCCAACACCACCCCACCTTTGAATTCCCAAGTCATTAAAAACCCCATCTCTTGATCTGTAACCTCCCATTCCATTTGAAACACCACCTCTCGTTCCCTTGCCTCCAATCTAAACACCACCTCTCGTTCCTTTACCTCCTCTGCCACCAATCGAACCACCACCACCACCTCTCATTCCTCCTCTGCCACCAATCAAACCACCACCATTAATAACCTCTGCCTGACATTCCTATAACTCATACCTTCCGCCTCCATTTTCACTCCACTACCTACTTTACCCATCAAACCAAGTTTCTTGCAATACCCAGATACCCTCATACTCGAGAGGCCTTCAATAATCTTCAAAATATGCATCATATGGTAAACAGTCTCAGCTTTCTTGTGGCATTGAAAGAGTTGGATATACAAATAAGAAAAATATGTATATTCTATGACCATATTTATCATAAATAATTAATCAGAGGTATAATTATTGATTTAAATAAGTAATTAAGTGGGGCTCATTTACAAAAGAAATGAGTTCACCCCGGCTCAGCATTCTAACCTTCAATGACATGGGATAAATTATAAATGTAGGTGTTGGTGTTAATGTCTGATTATTTTTAAAATAAAATATGATTTCTTGGACTTGGAATTGTTAACAAGAATATCTATCTCATAAAAAATATCGTGTTCTATTTATTTATTAAATAAAATTTAGAATATAATATGATTTTGAATTTTAGTTAGTTAATAAATATGGTTAAATGTATATTGAAATAGACATTGTTCAAAGATATATATATATATATTATATTGGGACGTCTATCATATAGAGTAATATTTTTCTATTTTTAGTCAATGTTTTTGGTAGGGATTCTTATGTTTTCACATGGCTTGTATTTTTATATTTGTTTGTTTCAATAGTTGTATCACTAGAATTATTTTTGGAAATTTCTAAGGTTTCTCATTGTTGAATTTTTTATTGATGCGAAGTGTTAAAAATTGAATATTTGATTAGATGGTGATTTTTTCTCTTGTTGACAAAATAATTTTACATTTCAAAATATTTAGAAAGATCCCAACTAATAGAAAAGAGGGTGAGGTGAATATTAAACTAATTTTCTAATGTTTTAAACTCTTTGTTGCAAACATGGCATGTATTCATGGAGTTGGTTGTCATTTAAGCTTATCGAGTAATACGTGATAGGATTTTTTTCGCATGGAGGCTTTGAAACAAGATATAGACATCCAATATCCATCAAAATATATTTCCAAAGTTCCCAATATAATTGGCTTCAAAGGTGATCCAAAAGGCAAACCATTGTAGTTCCTAATACATTTTTCCAAATACCACAAAAACTAAACTACTTCTAATGTTATAGAATTAAGTAATGTTTTTAGTTTTTAATTTTAGTCCTTTTATTGGCCATACCAATTTTCCATTTATTTTTTAATTTTGAGTTTCTATTTAAAAAAACAAAAAGGTGAAAACAAAAAAATAGAGCTTATCTCATGTGAATCATCAATGGAACATGTGTTGAGGTATTTTGATGCATGAGGAGGTGCATGCCATTTGAGTTGTCCAACATGTAATAGATTAAATGCAAGTTCTTTGCATGGCCCCTATCTATGTGTAATGTTTAACATGTTAAAATCTATAGTTTCAAACCTCCTTTGTTAGATGCTTTGAATCAATAATTACTTTGCAGCCATGGGATTACAATTAGACACACTCATTTAATACTTTCTATCAAGAGTTTTAGTTATTCCATTAGAGAAGAAAAACTGACCATACTACAAAAGGACATCATGAAGGAAATGCATCTTGCAGGCTGCAACCAATTTTCAAGTTCTTTTGTAAGAGTGTATCACCTTGAAATCCTTGAAATATAGAAAAAGAGTGCATGGGAACATGATCAAATATTGGCTAAACTAAATTAAATATTTATAAAAATTTATGCCAGGTGGGGGAGTTTATTTCAATTGCAAGTAGAGGTAGTTATAAACACATGTTCATGTATTCTAATGCATGTTTCTTGGAATTATTAGATACAAAGGTCTTATTGTGTTCTTTTGCATGGACTTTGTCATTCTCTCCCTTCCATGTTTACACAACTAACTTTTAACTTGTGTATTTGATTCTTTCCAAACAATTTTCAATGCTCTCTACATGACCAAACCATGATTAATAATAGGAACTATTTGAAATTTTGTATAGAGAGAGAGGACTTTTACTACCAATTTCATCCAAGTGTGCTACATTCCCTTTTTATATCATTATGTTTGAAATACTTCTAAATAATTGGTTGTATCCATCATCTTTGATAGCATCCATGTATTGTGGTATAATTTGCAATATTTTTGCTCAATTCATCTCTATGTTTTATTTTGAACAACTTAAGGTTTTAAAGAGGTGGCCCAAAATGTCGCAACCATATCCCTTAAAAAAATTGTCATGTTATACAAAAATCCACCTATTTTCATTTCTAATCATTTAACACTAGCTCTACACTAGAATTAATAAAACAAAATATTCCTAAGCATGAGTGTGTTGTAGTTGACCACTCAATGAATTATTCCTAATGCTTTTTTTTGGACCTACTTCTTTTTATACTTCACAAATTCCTTAGAATCCCACTAACCAAATTTATTTAAAATGTAATTTTCCCTAAGTAATCTTTGTGTTTTAGGTTGAATTGCATCCACAATGCATTTCCAATTTTTTTATTTTCTTAATATTACATATTTGGTAGGTATTTTTGGGAATTATAATTTTTTATTCACAATAAATGTGCCTAAAATCAAATAAATATAGGCCTTTTATTTGGGGAGTGATTAGAAGCACTAATATAGAACAAAACTTTCTCACTAAAGACCTTTTGGTATTTGTGGGTTCGTTGTCAATAGGATTAGACCATTTACTCTAGAATTATTTTTAAATACCTTTCTAAAATATTTATTGTGTCTAGTAAAAGTCAAAATTCTACATATTTTGTATGTTATTTTAGTATAGGGTTATAAATGTGTTGATTTATTCTTTTAAATTTTAGAGCTAGATGTTAGTGCAAGTGTAATTTTTAATCCCTTATTATAGATTGTTTTTTTATTTCTTGCATATATTTTTAACAAACTTAATTTCCTAGATTAAGGCATCTTGTATTGGGCTACTATCTTAAGGATGGGGCTCTCTAGTTTCACTTAAAAGAGTCATCTTTGCCAAAATTTTGATAATATTGGAGTTAGGTTCACTAGAAATTAATGACATATTCAGTTATTCCTAGATGATGCTCATGTATTAAGCATGTTATAATCCATATGAACATTTGTGAGGAAAAAATGTAATGATTACACAATATTAGCAAGATTCACCTCTTTAATTGTTAGTTTTATGAAAATATTCACATTTTCCATTAGTAGTATGACAAGAATGTTCTCATATGTTGATTTGTAGCTTCAATTCCAATAACATGCATTTCTATTATATTGGACATTAGATTCCATCTAAACTCAAGGAGATGGTAATGTAAATATGTTTTTTCTCTAATTGAAATCTTATGTTTCAAGGGAATGTTCTAAATTGGTCTTTCTTGAATGCTTATTAACTTCTATGATCATTACAATGAACCAATATTATAGGTTTTTACACTAATTTCCTTGACACTTAATAGTTCATCTAGTTATTACCTTATGTATTTTACATAATAAGTTGGGATACCCTTAAAGCCATCCTAGTACTTTAACCTTTCATTATGCCTTTATTTTTTCCCTAATGGTGTAAGTTTCCTATTCATTTTAAAGGTGTCCTTAGGAATGAATTGTTCCTTGTTCCAATGGAAATGTAATGAAGTTCCATTAGTATGGATCTAATGATATATTGATAAATGATCCTAAGAACAATAAACCATTACATATCTTCTTTTCTATTTCTTTTTGTCTTATCCCTCCAATGCACCCATTTTAACTTGTTGAGGATGGGTGCGTTAATCGATTCATTGGTGATCTTGTCCAAGGTGATTCAAGTTTTATAATTCATCTGGGTAGTGTACTAACACCGACTTCAAGTCTAATATTGTTGGTGTCATCAATTTCATAAATTGATGTTAGAATGAGGATGTAAATGCTATTGTCTTCTAATATCATTGTTAATTTTAATTGATACCCATGTACCCTTTAATATATGCTTATTAATATATAATAATATAGATTTACTATAATTATAAATGATTATAGTTCAAATTCATTATAATTCTCTTAATGAATTAGTTAGTAAATAATTTTCAAAGCCTCATTTTCTAAGTCTAATATATAAATTTGTGAAGGAAAAAATATAAAGTGGATAGAACATATATATTATGGCATAATATTGAATGTCATATTAAAGGTATGAAAAGATAACATGTTTAAGAAGGAAGAAAAATATAATGGAGGAAATAAAATTGAATGGTGAGGGCATGGAAACCATAAGAAAATGCCACCTTCCATGTCATTAAGGAAGTATTGGGTCCATTTTCCACTTTTATTATTTTATTCAGGGAAGGATTGTAGAAATGGTGAACAAAGAGGGGAGAGGAAATGATTTAAGGGGATTCAAGACATTTTAAAAGGGGATTTTTTGAAGTAGAGTTGGAAGTGGCACAACAAAGGAGCAAGAGGAGGATCAAGGGAGTGTGAATTTTAGGTCCAATAGAGTTTGAAGAGAAACAAGAAAGATACTCAATCAGGTACTATAAAAACTTAAAATTGTCTTGATCAATATCATGTATTTAATTTGATTTACTAACACCATTTCTACCTCGATTCAACCTCTTTCATCTATTTAATTAAATAATCCTGATTGTTTAATTAAATTCAACATTTTCTTCTATTAATCATATAATCAACATTATTAGGTTAATTCACCTCTTTCATGCTAATTTTCATCCTATTTGATTAAATAATGTAAATTATTTGGTTAAATCCCTTAATTCCTCTCATTTGATTAAATAATCTTAATTATTTAATTGTCATGAATTCTCCTTTTTTAGTAAATGAGCTAATTGTTTAATTAAAATCTTAAATTCCCTTACCTTGAATAATTAGATAATGTTTTAATTATTTAATTTGACTAATTTACCACTCCTCAAAGGAATATTCTTCCATTTCAAATTCAAACATTTCCCTCCAACATGGAAATATCTTGCAGATTCCTCCTAAAATTAAGGATTTATGTTTGTTGAAATCAATTTTAACCCTTGATTAGCTTTATCAATCCATGTGATCTTTTAATCTCATCCATGGGTTTGATCCTTGATCCATGTCATTTCATCTCATCAATTTATATCCCTCGATTAACCAAATTGATCCTAGCCATTGATTCACCTAAAAATCCTATAAATAGCCTCCATTTCATGAGTAATTCATCCATAAAGCTTGAGATTAATTACACTATAGTCATTTTTAGAGCCATCTTTGAGAGCATCTAGCTATTTTGTATCCATTTTCATCAATTCTCCATTAGAGTATCACTTCAAATGCAATATGCCAAATGATCACTTGAAGTAAATTTCTTAAGTTTTTATTGTGCAAGTAAAATAAACTATGTAACAAGCCATTGGAATAAAAGTTTTTCCTTTCTTTATTGAAAATATATGAACAAATATTCTATACAACTTACAATAAGGATTTCCATTCCATTACAATATTTCACCAACTACAATATTATGAGAAAGTAAAAATCTACATACATAGCTCCTTCAAGTTTCATAGCATAAGATATAGATGGTCCGAGAATCTTCCTTTCAAAACCTTGGTCCTCTATCACCTATTAAGGAGGAGAAACATCACTCAAACGATTTTCCACCAACCACGGACTCATATGCGCACATCCATCAATGATAGATGGCCCTTCCCTTCGACGAAGGTATTAGTTGGGTAACCCCGTACGACATACCATTTTGAGCTTAGTGTGGTGCCCTACATGACTAGGATTTATAACCTATGCTAGGTACCTTTCATGCAATTAAGTTGACACAGTGAATTGGCAGTGGAGTCTCGACAATCACACTATCTATAGTGGAGTCTCAGATAATCACACTACTTTGGCCAAAGTATTCTCACTCAATACTTTGAGTGAAGGTCTACCATTTACTTACACTATAGCAAGCTCATTTTGACTTAAGGCCATTATATCTATGCTTAGGAAATCCCTCTCCATGGGCAAGCTACTCCCCAGGATAACCTATCTCTTTAATACAACCTAAGGTATCACAACTCAATAAGCAAATTACAAGTTCCCCCCTTCACTAGACAACATTCCTAGGAGTAACCTACTAGCCATCTAGCATAATTAATTATCTAGTTATGAGTGTTCCTTAAACTTGTCTATGTTTGATCATATCTAGTACAATAACAACACCTATGATAAACATGCTCTCTTACCTATATCTACTCATGTCTAGTATAATAATACCCACGCCAAACAGTCTCTCCTATCATGGAGTACTTACAAACAATTCATAAACAAAGTAAATAGTTTCCACTTTCTTTTTAAAGCAAACAATAATTTCCTCT
>VDFB02034394.1:0-18161 GCA_007258455.2 Sequoia sempervirens | reverse complement strand
GTGGCTCCATTAGTACAAATTGTGGCTTCGAATAATGTATTGTGTTTTTAGAAATTGATTTTGTTGTAATGAATCAATTCGATGAGGTTGTAGCATGTAAGTTTGAATCTGTAATTTCATTTTATGAAAATAATTGAAAGTGGGTTATTTTCTGTCTCGAATCTTTTATGTTGGTGTCTATTATTGTGTTTTGCGAGTTTGGGTGGTGTGGCCTTCATCATTTCAAGTATTCCCTATGTTTTCATGGCTATCCTACTAGACCTTGACATTCAATGAGTATTTGTGGATATGTGGATTTAGATTAACATGAGACATTGACAACAGAAGATCCACCAGTGGTTATGTGTTTATAATATTTGTTGGTGCTATTAGTGTGATAAGTAAGTTACATGATGTAATTTCTTTGTCCACAATAGAAGTCAAGTACATGACAACTACACATGCTTGTAAGGAATCCATTTATCTTAAGAGATTATGTTTTGATATTAGTTTAGATGCAGAAAAAATTACTATTTATTGCAATAGTTATAGTGCCATCAGCTTAGCAAAGAATCCTACTTTCCATGCTAAAACAAAGAACATTGAAGTTTAGTTTCATTTTGTTCGTGATATGGTAGAAGATAGAAAGGAGAATTTGGGGAAATTTGACATGCTGGCGAATGTTGCAAATGTACTAAAAAACCAAGTGAGCATAAAGAAGTTCATGTGGTGTTATGTTTCCATGGGCCTTGGTGCCTTAAGCAGTTGATTTCAAATGACTCTTGATAATTCTTTGACAAGTGGGAGAATGTTGGGATTAGGGTGTCTCAACCTTAAATTCCTATAATTTAATTTGATTATTAGGTATTAATATTTAATTTCCTAAGTTTTATTTTCCTACCAAATATGTGGTCATGTGGGACCCACTAGTGATATGGAATCCTACATGGAAGATGACACATAAAGGATAAGTTATTTTTGTGGACATAGGAATCCACTTTTGAGGACCTATATTTTAGGCTAGATAGATGGCATTTATCATAAGTTGCTGTCATGTACTATGACAGACTATGACAATTTTCCATGACAATCTATGATAGCTGTAAGAGTCGGCTTTGACAACTTGCTATGTCAATTTATGATTGACTATGACAAGTGGGACCCATGTGATGAAGGCGCTTACACATGCAAGGAATTTGCATGGATGCAAGCTCATTGCATGTTCAATGGTGGCTAATTTCAAGGAGACAATCTTTGAAAATAGAAAATGCCTTAAGTTATGAGTTTTGATTATGAGAACATGTCACAATGATCTCATGTTCACACTTGGGAATGGATTTTGGTTTCGAAAAATTTTCCACCTTCTCTTGATGTTGAATTTCTATAAATACTTGATTCCTTAGTGCATTTTCATGGTGATCGGTTGAAGATTGCTAACATGTCATTATGCTGCTAAAATTACTCTAGTTTCTTATCATAGTGTGAATAATTATGAAGAGCATTGCTCCGAGATTGTATTATAATTGTTGTTGTTGTTGATAATAGAATTGAGTTGTGTGTTTTGGAGTATGGGTTTTTTTACCAAAATTTTTCCCATGTATTCATTGTCTTATAGTTTTCATTTCTTATAAAGACTTGCATTGCAAGTGTTTTGTAATTTATTTTAGATTTGGTAATACATTGAGTATCTTTTGGACGATGAAATTTGTCTCCCAAAAGTATTTTCTCCATTAAAATAATTTTGTTATGGTGTTATTTTTTTTTCAAAATTTAAACATGTTTATCTATTTTCTACAATAAATTTGGATTAGTGTTTAAGTTTTATGTACACCACTCTCCCCAAGATTGCCCTAAGAATTTTTTTCCACGCAACTTTCTTGCTTACAATTTGAAATCCAAGATCAATGCACGAGTAAGTTAAACTAAGTTGATACTTTACTTTGGACATGTCATGAGCATAGGAAACAATAAACATGAAACCTTCAATGAATTGTTATTTTGTTGCCATCTAATGTGACATGAACTTCGAACATTAGTCAATAATGTTCACAAAATGTGAGGGGATGAGAAAAAGAAATGACAAAAGGGTCTTGCATCCAAGAAAGGTTATGCGCCATGGGATCGATAAACAAGACATTAAGAGATCAAAACACTAACCATTACATGATAAATAAATGCTTGAGATATGCAGCTAATGACACTTAGAGAACCATATGGATATAAATTAGACCATGCTATCATGGAGGCAAGGCATGGAGAAAAGTAGATGAAATAAAATAACTATTTAAAAAGCTAGGTTACAACAAGGACAACCTTACAAAAGATAAGCTCAAAGGAATTGAAAGTGAAGGAAAAATTAAATAGGGGCTCCATGATTTTAAAGGTAAACTAGGGTATGTTGTTTAGGCAACAATATGTCATATTTTTACTTGGTTGATAATTAATGAGAACATATGTGGTCCCATGTTTTAATTAGTCAGTGCATAACTTACAAGCAAAAGGATTGATGATAATATATATATATTAAAGTTATGGCTAGAATAAATGGACCACCTCCCTAAGAGGACAAATTGTGAGTTAAAGTTGCATCATTATAACTTTAATTATAAATATAACAAATAACAAATATAGAATTTTTTTATATATAAAATAATTAGAAGACTAGATCATTTGACAGACCTAAACACTAAAATGATTGAGATAATAATTTCATTAATAAGATGAATATTATAAGATTTAAAATCAATTGTTATCAATGTCTTCCTCTCTCAACAAACATAAATCAGTAAGTCTCATGTTCCTTGTGAGAAGTTCAATCATCCCTACTTTTTCTTTTCCAAAGTAACCACATTTTACAAGCTTATATTCCTCCACACCAACTATACCACCCTTTAAGCCACCATACCAAGTCAGAGCAAAATGGTGGGTAAGCACGTGACATAAGTGATTTCTTTGTAAGTTTTGAACAACCGTTGCAAGCTTCCTTCTTTCTCCTACATAATCAGATTCGACAATGATAAGACGTCCAAAACGCTATTATTGTCAAACAGCGGCACCCACCTGATTTCCAGGAGAGCAGTACCCCACTCTCGGAACACAAGAGGAGGTGGTCATGTTCTAATCACTGCATTCATTGTATATGGGGCCGGGCCGTACAGCTTATGGGAGTATTTATTCCATTTACATCTATATAAGCAAGCCGGGACAAATGCAGAATCGTGTCTTTGCTACACCACCTGATTTCGACTTGGGTGGAAACCAAGCCATTCTGAAACTTAAAAGTCCTTGAGTTGACAGATATCAAATATCTTCTGAGTTGACAGCAACGTTGGTTAGTACGTTCACAATGTTCACATGCAATCAAATGCAGAAGCGTATCTTGGCTGCACGTTCTGACATAGACGTGGATATAAACAATAGTTTGGAGGCCACTATTCTCTGTAATGTAACGTCAAACATGCCTTATGTTGACAGCAGCGCTGGTAGGTAAGCAAGCACACTCACATTTTCCATATTCAATCTTCATGTCCGTGTTTACACAGGTTTGTCTATGAGTCATAGGGTTTTATCTCAGGTATAGAAAATATTTTGTAGACACTTCAGTTCTAAACGTAATTCACTCAAATTCCAAATGATTTGTAGGCGGCTATGATATGCCAAGACACCAAAAAAAACAAAAAAAACAGGTTAGAAAACCTGCAAGCCTGAAATGAATTTGAATTCTATTGATGGACGCACGTTGTAGATGAACAAATCATTTGCAAGTCTCTTTCTCCTTTCAATTAGTTCCTTTGGACCTTGCATTAATTCTAACGTAATTGAGCAAACAATTTCTGACTTTCTCTTTTGAGGACTGTTTTTTCCTCCAATTTCTCCAACGACCCTGTTCGTATGGAATCATTGCAGTATATAAAGTCATATTAAGAGAGGTAACTTCTTGTTGGTACTCGAAGTCAAGGATGAGTTCACCATATTGATTAAAAGCACATTTTTATGCAATTATGCCGTCCATGACATAAATCACTATCATACATGGAAGCTTGTAAATTTAGAATGAGACAAGTATGCTTTGTATAAATATTCTTAAATGATAATCTATTGCCTACATCCACCAAGATAGAAGACTAAAATCACAATAATAGAACAAAAAATGTGAATCTAAAAATATGTACATATTTTCTCAAATAGTATGTAAATAAAGGAGAACTCATGTAAAACAAGCATATATAAATATGTGTGTGTTTATTTGAAAGGGATTTGCAATAGAAACTCTAATATCAAACATATTATGTTGTAAGAGATTTTCTAAAACTATTGGGAAATTATTTCTTTGAGATCAAATTAGCAAAGGATAAAGGAAGGAAGAGGAAATCGGTAAAGCAAAGAGACTGTAAGTTAAGAAATCCAAAAATGAGAGAATCTAGTAGGAGCTTGTTGTAAGAATGAAGGTATTGTCATTGATGTCAACTGGTCAATTGGTTATCAATCAGTTATTGTTGTTATTGATGTCATGGATGTAGGTTATTGGTTGTATATGTCAAGGATATTGAGAAAATTATAATGAAGAAATGTTGTAGGTGTTTAGTGGTTGCTTTGGGTTTTGCTCCAAGATTTTCTTCTATGTTTGTGTGGTTCAGATATGTTGATTGTGGTTGTTGGAAGCTGCTATATCCAATTTTTTGGCTTCTAATTCATTGTTCAATGTGAGTTATGTTCACCAGTTGTGAATTGTGGTTTTCTGTGCTTCTAGCTGAGGTCTGGGAGAAATGTTGTTGGTCCAAATTTATTTTTGGTAAGTTTATGACTTGTAGTTCTGGAGTTAAGTTGTTATGATCGTGGTAAAAATAATTTGGTATTTGGAAGGATTTGATCATTCTAAGGGTTGTGTGTGCTTAATTGTTCTATGTGTTTTACACTGGCTTAGCCGACCTTGTGTTGAACACTACCTTCGAAGTTGATGAAGTATGTTGGGACCTATTTGGGTCCTCATCAAGTGTGTGTTTGGGTCGCCCTCATTCTAATTCTACCCTAAGATGCTTTGGTGCCGATCTAATTTGAATTTAATGATGGATGGCCAACTTTGGATATGTTTCAAATTAGAAGATGGTATAAATACATGATAAGTTAGTGGTGAAAGAAGAGAAAGAGATAAGTGAAAAGAAATAGAGTAGATAGATGTGAAGCAGATGCGAATCAGTGGGTGTATGTCATGCGATTGTGGAAGATCAGTGTCAAGTCTAAATGTTGAGTTTCTGGATGCAATGAGCTGAAGGTGTACTCTATCATTCATGCATATCTGCAAGTGGTTGAGTGAATTGTGGTGGAAATCCTTGTTGGATTGAGATTGTCTTCTCTCTATAATGTATCTCTTCTATCTTTGTATTTTTGTGGTAGTGAGCCCTTCGGGTGGCTAACCTTGTTGGACAGTGAGTCCCGATCTAGATAGTGAGTCCTTGTTTTGGCAGTGAGCCTTTTTGTTCCAGGCAGTGACCCTTTTGTAATTGGTTTTGTTTATTCTCTATAGTGTGAGTTAATCCTCACCGTGGTTTTTCCCTCATTGGGTTTTCTCCGTAAATCTAGTGTTACTGTGTTTTGGTTTTCATTTTTTGCACTTGCACTTAATGTTTAATCACTTTAGTAGAGTTAAAGATTTATGATTGATCTAAGTTTTGATGAATGTTTTAAAAGTCTAAATTTGCTACAACTGATTCACCCCCCTTGTGAGTTGTCTTGTTCAACAATTGGTATCAGATCTTGGTTTCTTTGAAAAAAGCTTAAACACTTAAGGAAGGTCTGGGATGGCTAGCAAATTTACTCATGATTATTTGAGGTTTGATGGAACTAATTATGCTATCTAGAAAATAATGATGGAAGAATATCTAGAGTATTGTGATATGATGTGGAGAAAGCTTACAAGAATACCTACACTCCTCTTGCTAATGGTCCGACTATGGCTTATGAGATCAAGGCACATGAAGCAAACAATAAGGTGAAGTATATTTTGAAGAATAGTCTTGTACATTTTGAGTTGATTAAAGTTCAAAATTTGAAGACTGCTAAGGAAGTATGGGATGCTTTAGAAAAGGCACATGAAGGAGATGAAAGGGTCAAAGAGGAAAATTTGTAGAACTAGGAGACATAGTTTGAGCTTTTACATATATTTGAAGATGAGAATGTTAAAGCTTATGTACAGAGATTGGATGGAGTAGTAGCTAGAATGCGAGGACTTAGTGCTATAATAGATTAATCCATGATTCTAAAGAAGATTCTTAGAACTCTCCTTGATGCTTACAACAAAAAGGTGTGTGCTATTGAAGAACATATAGATTACAAGACCTACACCAAAGATCAATTGTTGGGAACTCTGACATCTTATGAGATGAGAAAGCCGAATTTGAGAAATGGATCCAAATTAGAAATTGCTTTTAACGCTACAAAAGTTGAATATCTGGATGAAGAAAATCTTGATGAAATAGAAGCTAACTTTGTGAGAAGGATGAAGAAATGATCTTAAAATTATGAAGGTAAGTTACCCTTTAAATGCTTTAGTTGTGGATGAATAGAACATTATTCTTTGAGGTATCTAGAAAGAGCTAAGAGGAATAAACAAAGATATCAGAAAGAAAAGAAAGGAAAGATCAACAAAGCGTTTTATGTGAATGAGGATGCTAGTACATATTTGGTGAGGAATCCAATTATGGAGATCCCGATGACAATAAATGCTTGTTCTTGGCTATAAAAGATGAACCCACTTTTGCCAATTCAGAAATACAAGTGAAGGAATGCCCTCCGAAGAAGGATAAAAATGAAGGTACTGTAATCTTTGCCCTACATGCTAAACAGGAAAAGAACTATTAGGTTGTTGATAGTGGTTGTTTACATCACATGACTGGTGATAAGAGTAAGTTCGTTAAAATTGAAAGTTTTGATGGAGGCTTAGTTATGTTTGGAGATGATCTACTGGTGCTAATATTTGTGGGATAGGACCAGTAAGTTTTGATGGAAAGCATAATACTGATGATTTCTACTATGTTAAGGGTTTAAAGTATAGTATTTTGTGTGTTGAATAGATGTTCAATAAAGGATATAATCTTGTATTTGAGGATGAAAGATGTGAGATTAGGAAAATTTTTGGAACAGTGAATGTTACAGGAAAGAAATTAGAAAGAAATATCTATCAACTTAAGGGTGTTAATGGATGATGTTTTGTGACTTAGATTAATGACAGTTGGTTATGGCATCAAAGAATGTTCCATATGAATTTTGATAACTTGGCCAGGATTAGTGTAGTTCAGGCCATGAGAGATTTACCAAGGATTACAAAGCCCATTAATGTTATTTGCAAGAATTGTTAGTTTGGAAAGCAAGAAAGAAACCATTACACATCAAAGGAATAATCTACTACTGGACTACTAGATTTAATTCATACAAATCTTTGTGGTCCTACAAGAGTGAGAAGTCTATAAGGTGAAAGGTACTTTATGATTTTGATTGATGATTATTCTAGGTATACATGGGTTACATTTCTTAGAGAGAAATTAGATGCATTAGATAGATTCAAGACATTCAAAGCTATGGTTGAAAATAAAGTAAATTTGAGGATAAAATGCTTAAGGTCTGACAGTGGTGGTGAATTCACTTCCTATGATTTTAATATATTTTGTGAAGAGCATGGAATAAAAAGATAGTTATATGCTCTGAGAACTCCTCAACAAAATGGAGTTGTTGAAAGAGAGAACAAAATAGTTCAAGAAGTAGCTAGATCAATGATTACTAAAGCAGGCCTACCAGAAGTTTACTGGAGAGAAGTTATTCACATTGTTGTTTATGTATTAAATCGAGTTCAAGAAAGAGAAAATAGTACAAAGACCCCCTATGAGCTATGGTGTGGAAGAATTCCTACTGTTAAGTATTTTAAGGTATTTGGAAGCAAATATTATATCAGATGGAATGAAGAAAAAAAAGAAGAAGAAGCTCTGATGGTGTCCCCTAAAACACCTATATATGTGTAGAAGAATCATTCAGAAAGCTAGATCATTGGAGATAAGATAAAAGGAGTATTGACAAGAACAGGGAAAAATTTAAGAAACTTCCCCCTTGGTGAAGGTGTAAAATCCTGGCGAATCTTGTATACTTCTTGATAAAAATATTAATTTTAGTGGCAAATTTTTCTCATTTTTTGTGAAAAAAAATAATGTCCATTGGCAAATCTTTTCTAATCACAAGAAGTCTGTGGAAAATCTTGGTTAAATGCAATTTTTTTAAAACCACTAATTTTTTTGTCCATTGGCGATTAAAATCTATTTTCAAACCAATAAAATATTTCAATTGGCGAATTAAACCTATTTTCAAACCAAAAAAAAGAAATTTGTTGATGATTAAAACTGTTTTTCAAATTAAAAAATAAAATTCATTGGCGAATTAAACCTATTTTCAAATGATTAAGAAAAAAACATTGGCAAATTAAACATAATATCAAATTAATAAAGAAAATGCAGTGGCGAAGTGTCAGTTGAAATCAATATAACCATGACCATTCAATGAATTGATGATGGACGGTTGTAGTTGCATTCCATAAGTAAATCTTTGAAGTAGTAGACTTGCGAACTGAAAACTCTGGAATAACAGTAGAACTGTAAGATTTTTTTTTGGTCAGTAATATAGTATTTTGTATTGCATGAAAATAAAGATTACATCATTAGCCTCATTGTTTACTTTTCATCAACCATCCAAAAATCATCTATAGCTATAATAGTTTTTTTAAAAAAGCATCTTAACATGCTTCATAACAGAAAAAGTAACCCTACCCAACTAAAACCAGTTCCGCAACTATTTGTAACTACCTTACATATTTCAACAATATTTTCAATCATTCTTTTACCCTTCTTAATACTCACACTATACAACCGTAATAGGGTTCAACCCCCAGCAAGCCAAAAATTTACTACTAGTCTTGCGTTAATTTTGTAAAAACTCTACAAAAACTACAAATTCAACTAGTGCTACCCGTTTCATAAACAAATTTCCTTGTTGCTTTTCCCTTTATCTTCTGCTTCCTCGCATTATGTCATTTTTCTTTCATCTTTTGTTTCCTTGCATTCTATCCTTTCGCTTTCATACACTTTGCCTCTGCTTTCACCTGTGCTTCCATGTGCTCTACCTCCACTTTCTCCTATGCTTTTAACTCTACTATAATTGCTTCCACCTTTATCAGCTCTATAAAGAGCTTCAATGCTTGCCAGCCTAACCTTTCTTCTTCCTTGCATTGATTTTTAATCTCATCCTTTGGCCAACGCATGAAAGGGGTGCATCCTTCTACCCCTTCTAGATCCACATTTTCAAAGCCTTCTTGGTAGTCGAAATCTTCACTTGGAACTGCCCATTCAAGTATTGATTCTAATTCTTCCAAGAAATTTCTATGCACAATCATCTCCATCACTTCTCTCATTGTGCTTGTCGATTCCCCCAAGCCCAAACCCCCATGCTACAATCAAGTAGTATACATCCATGTTAGTCTTGTATCTATGCCTCAGATTTCCAAAGGATTTCCCCAAAATCATTTGCACACTTTGTACCAACCTCCCATCGGTGAATAAAAACATCCTCATTAATCTTTGGTCAGAAGAATCACCATAAAATGGGTTTAATAGCCTCCTTGAATGTAGAGTGGAGTTCACCTTCATTTGAAAAATGCTGCAACTACACCGCCACCACAACCACTCTTTCATACTTTTTATGTGCCTTCTTCTCCATGCCAAACTCTATTATTAACTTTGCTAATCGAGGGCGGAGAGGTAATAATTTTCCAAACTCTGCACATACCGATATTAATTACTCATCAATCATCTAGTCATGTCCATTGACTCAAATCTTCCCATGATGTTCACTTCATAAATGCAACATCTTTGCTAGCTTTCCTATTTTAATTCACCAAAGTCAAGGTTTTGGTGCTTTTCCTAACCTTAGTTACAAGTTTTTCTTGGTCATCTTTGTAGTCAGTGGGTCGGAGGTTTCAAAAACTTCAAAACTTCATACTTTGGTTCTAAGGTTCCAAGTTTCAGTTACCACGTGACATTATGGACCATGACCATTCGATGAATTTTCAATGGACAATTGTAGTTGCATTCTAGAAGTATATCTCTCAAGCACTAGATTTGTGAATTGAAACCTTTGGAATTACACTAGAACCATTCGATGTGGACACTTGGCGAGATCAAGGCTCATCATCATGGTAATGCACCCGATTGGTTGGATTTTGGCGATGAGCGATAGAAGAACTTAAGTGGCAAAAATATGCATGTGCAGAAAGTTTATTTTAAAATAGGGACTCCTTAGGAAGAACGTAGGACCAAGGCTTAAAAACTTAAGAATGTTTACACAAAGCATGTAAAGGAAAATCAATATAACCATGACCATTCGATGAATTTTTGATGGATGACTGTAGTTGCATTCCGGAAGTAAATCTCTAAAGTAGTAGACTTGCAAATTGAAACCTCCAGAATAACACTAGAACCATTAAGATGCAGACACGTGGTGAGATCAAGGCTCATTTCTCTCTTTTCAATGCCTCAATGTATTACATTTCATTTAATTGAAATTCTCAAGCTTTTGAACATTCAAAGTGATTGATTGGACAACTCATAGCTTTAATGAAACAAGATTTGTAATGATTTCATATCGTTTGAGTGGCATTGGTAGTGGTGACTAGAGTCTGGCAATTTTGACAGCTTGTCAGATTGAGGTATAGTTTGCATGTAGACATACGTCAATCAAATTAAACATTTTAATTGTACATGTAAGGATTAAGATACACAAATCGACTAAGTTGGTTTTTTGGTTTGTGCGAATCAGGCTAGTAGCGGCAATGGTGGCCCATAAATAGGGTTAGTGATAGTAGATAGTATCATAAGGGTTTTCACTTTTTTTGGGTTAATAAGGATTCAGGAAGAAGATGTGGTATTATTGGGGATAGTCTAAATTTTCTTGCCTCCAGTTATGTAGTTACAGAGTAAAAGACCAATTTCCTTCAAGTTAAGAATGGGTGGAATTGGAAAGAAGTTGATTTGGTTTACCTAACTTCTCAGATAGGTTCTGGTTTTCCTGATGCATGTAGGCTATAGGTAGAAGATGGGAGCAATTTTACTACCCCTCATCTTTTGCATGACTCTGGTTCTCAAAGGAGATAAGCATGTTTTGTATCTTCACAACTCCCATTTCCCCAGCGTTTTTGGCCAGGCGAGTTCCTTGCATTTATTTTTAGTGCCACATTTGTACTATGTTCTCACTAACAGAAGCTTTGGAATCATGCATTTATTTTTAGTGTCACATTTGTATTACGTTGTCATCGGTAGAACCTTGGAAATTGGAATCAATTTGTAATCCATTTTCATGAGCAACAACTTGGAATAAATTACAGGTGTCTATATAAAGTGACTTATGTTATTTATACAAAACAATGGCTTGCTTGCTCTATAGCTACTCATCTTTAAAAAGATATGTTATAATGTGACATTGTAATTCAGTTGTAATAAAATAAATGGTTGTGTTGTGTTAATCTTTGTTATAAATTTACAGTAAAGAGTTATTTTTTGAGTTAAGTGTTTATGAATCTATTCAAATCAGTTTTTTTTTCCTTTAAGAAATTAAGTATTATCTATTTATAAAACAATTGCATGCAGATTTAAAAGTAAAACATAAAGCAATACAAATGAAAAAGAAAGTTGCCATCAAATTGAAAAAAATACATTATAAACACTAAAAGTTGTCACTCTTGTTAGGGTTTACCAAAATGTTAGTTATTTCTAATTTGGCATTGACTTTCTCCCCTGGTTCCCAATATCATTATTCATTTTATTAAGTCCTTTGCAATGTTAAGTTACTTGCCCCTTGGCCTTGATGTCAATCCTAGCGCATTAAAGTTTAAAACAACTTTAAAACACATGTTTATTATATCATAATTCATAAATTACTCAACCGTTCTATGAATGTTTGATGTATGGTTGTAGTTGCATTCTAAAATGAAATGCAGAGAGCACTAGTCTTGCAAACTTAAACCTCTGGAATTGCCCTTTAGCCGTTAGATTTACAATGATCAATGATTTAGAATTTGTTGCCAATGCAAGACTAAATGGCTAGTGAAACAAGATTTGTAATGATTTCATATAGTTTGAACTTTGAGTGGCACTAATGATTTGGGCAATTGATAGCTTCTTAGCTTGAGGTACATTTTGCATGTAGCGAGGTTGTTAGAGTCCAGACATCAATCAAATTAAACATTTAAATAAATGTAAGGCTTAAGTTACACTATTTGATTAAAATTTAAGTTGGTTTTTTGGTTTGTGCGAATGTGATTATGAATCATGATTATACCTAACCTCACACATGACACGTATGAGGTGTACACAGGGCCCAGGCTGGTAGTAGCACTATTGGCGACACTATTGGCCCATAAATAAGGATAGTGAGCACAACTAAAAATTGAAATCATTCATTAAAGGCTAAACGCTCTACTATTGAGTGCAATGTTCAAATTGTCATAAGGGTTTTCATTTTGTAGGGTTAATAAGGAATAGGATTCAGGAAGAAGATGATGTGGTATTATTGGGGATACTCTAAATTTTCCTTCTTGTAGTTATGTAGTTATAGAGTAAATGACCAATTTACTTCAAGTTCAAAATGGGTGGAATTGGAAAGAAGTTGATTTGGTTCACCTGACTTCTCAAATAGGTTTTGAGCTAGGATGAGGAGCTCTAATGGAGATAAGTGCTCTCCTAGTGCATGTAAGCTGCAAGTAGAAGATGGGAGCAGTTTTACAACCCCTCATCTTCTGCATGACTCTAATTTTCAAAGGGGAGAAGTACATTTTGTATCTTCATAGCTCCCATTTCCTCGGTTTGATTAGCACACCTTTCCCCATGCATTTATTTTCAGACACCATGGCTGATCCCAAAAGTCCCATGCATTTATTTTTAAAGCGCATGGTTGACCCGATAAGTCCCATTTATTTTCAGACACACATGTATTACATTTACGTTTTCACTAGCACTCCAGCAGAAGCTTGGCACTTGCGCTTACATTTGTATTTGTACTATGTAATAATGTGACATTGTAGTTCGATTGTAATAAAATAAATGGTTGTGCTATTAATTTGACATTGTAATTCCTTTTATTAAGTCCTTTGCAATGTTAAGTGTTGCTGTGCTATTAATGGTTCTGCTATTAATGTGACATTGTAATTCATTTTATAAAGGCCTTGATGTCAATCTGAGTGCATTAATGGTTAAATTTTTTTTAAATTATTTATATAATAAATTACTCAACCGTTTGATGAACATTTGATGTATGCTTGTAGACTCAAAATGAGGGAGTAAAGCAAGCTTAGTCACTAGTCCTCCGAGTTTTATAACCATCTCATAGAGTTCTAAATTTTCATAACTACCTGATTCCGCGACTTGGTTCACTTTGTTGAGTAACTTAAGTTCATGCATACGTAACCTTTGAGTTACGGTGTGTGGATTTAGTCGGTGGGTCGAAGGTTTCAAAAACCTCAAAACTTCAAACTTTGGTTCTAAGGTTCCAAGTTTCAGTGACCACGTGACATTATGGACTTATCTTGGCTTTCAAAGGCGTCATCATCTAACATCTCATTGAATGCTATGTACAGACTAAACTTGAGTTGTCTTTTCAGGAATTTCCAAAAGCATGTAGGTTTAAATGCTATAAATTGAATGCCACATTTAAAGCATGTCCTATAAAAAATAATGGCATAAGTGGGTCGCAAAGTTTTACTCAGACATTTAGCCTACATTCTCATTTTTTTCCAAGGCCAATACAGTAGTACTTCTCAAGTGCAAACATTCTTTTTACTCAGACATTTAGTCTACATTCTCGTTCTTTGCCAAGGCTAGTACTTCTCAAGTGAAAACATTCGTTCTTCGTGAATTTGTGCTCATGTAGAGTGAACGTTGGGTCTGCGTAAGGGATACGACGCTCAGACCTTTTAAGTTAGATGAATTTTGGGTGCGCCTAGAGAGGGATGACAAGTTTGAGCTGGATATAAAGCTCTTAGAAAGTGGGATAGCTCACGTTGGAGGGTTTCCAAAAGCTATGTTGAGTGTGGATCTAATAAGTGCATGTGCGAGAAGGTACATTCTGTAGACATGAGAAATTAAAGCCGCGAACAGGATTGCAATTGTATAAATTTCTCTTGAAGTTATTTCCTGTGCACTGGGGATTCCAGAAAGGGAACCTGTAGAAGACACGTCTGTCAGAGTGGCAGGTGAATTTTTTAAAGTGAATAAGGATGGGTGTAAGAAATCCATGGCCAATACCTGGTTGAAGTCTGAAAAGAAAGGTAAGTCGCAACTACTGAGTAAACTCAAAAGATTGCATTTTAAGGGAGAAATTACAGATGTTATTGCTTTATTGCACTGTGTTGTTGGCAATGGACAAGTTGAGTTATTTGAGGATTGGATGTGTCAATTTATCTTGATAGTCTGTGATGAGAAAATTTTCATTGACTAGGCTGAAGTTATTTTCTTCCATTTGAATGAGCAACTAATTAATTTCCATAAGACTGCTACTTTCTGTATGTGTTCTTTCCTAACGTACATTGTAGGTAGTTAGAGGTCCTTTTGGCCTAGGTTGGAGCTGCAAGGAACCCCAACTTTTGATATTCCTATGTATAAACGCTTTCCTTAGTTCACTAAATAATTTAGAATGGGTGATTTTTGTCGTGTTAATGATGCATTTTTAATGGAGGCCATGAGGAAGCTAGATGGAAATCCATAAATGTTCCTTTCCCCTAAGTTGATTTCTCTTGTATCAAAATTTGGGAGATTTTATATCCAATTTGATAAGTTTTCCTATTTGAGAATACAAGGTTTTGAGAAAGCCCCATTTAAATTACTTCGGTATCTTGAAGATTTATTGATATTTTTGGAAGTTTGTCAACAAATGGCCATGGTTAATATTAAGTATACAAAAAATGGGGAAACGAGGGTATGTCTTCCCATTGGAGACCCCTTCTTTTATGTGCAAAACAAGCCAAACAGCCAGGGGAGCTGAAGGAATTCTCAAGGAATATAACCTCTAGAATCTATTTATGAGAGCTAATTTTGACAGTAAGGGTTTTGTGAAGCAGAATCTCTATTGAGGGACCTTATATCGACATGGGTGATCCCACAATAGTGGTTTACAATTTTTGGTCAAACTGGACACTGAAATAATTTTTTTTAACTTAATCTTCACTTTTGGGCACCTATAGCGGCTAAACTGTGGGGAATTTGAAGATGCAACCAGAGTTTTGTGAAATTTTTGGTTCCAGAGATTCTAAATATATTTTTTTCAAAATTTTGGAATTAGATTGCACTTATTTTTCCATCTCCCTCAAAAACTAGTTTTTTTTAGACAACAACATTTTTAAAAAGTGATGCTCACCGTATAACACAAATTTTTTTCCATGAAGGATAAAATTATAATTCTTTTGAATTTATATTTTTAACTCCGATATCTAGTGCTTCCACTTGGTTAGATATTTTTTCTTTAATCAAGTTTTGAAGTCAAACCAATTACAATTCAAACATAGTGTGACTGTATAATGCATAACTTTTTTGTATGTATCAAAATTCAAAAAAAATTTCTTTGTTGGATCAAGGACTTCAATATCTAGTGCACTCATATTTTTCAATTTTTTTTTTATAATATGCTATTTTTCCATGTGCAGAATAGAGAGCTTGATTGTCAGAGAAAAACCTACATTTAGAAGAATAAATAAATAAATATAATAATAAAATTAAATTTATTTAAAATTATACTTTTTGGGAAGCTTATAATAAGGACTACATACTTACAAAAAATAAATTTTAAATGAATTTATTTTATCTCCCAAAGGGTAAATCAAAAGTGGTTTTTTTTCAGCATTTTGGTAGGTCTAAAGGAGACTCCATTATAGGTATGGTTTAAAACTAGCCGGGTTCTATCCAAGGGGGTTTGATCTAAGGTAGTTTGATCAAACCCTCTTCAATTGGAATGCTTTAAATGGAACTTTTTAAGGCTTAAATCATTATATTTTCTAAAAATATGTTATTTCAGCAAAAATCAAAATCTCCAAGAAATTGTAAACCAGCTTTGTGGGATCACCCATCACCCATCTATCAAAGATTTATGGGAAGATTGTGTTGATCTGAGAATGAAGTTTTGAGAAGAGATTATATGAGGCTAACACTAAGAAAGATACAAGCTTTCGATATGTCATTTCACATTCCTGAAAATGTAGCTAAGGATTCAACAATCATAGATCTTGCACATGAAAAATTGCCTGATAAATCCCACCCTAGGGTTTATTGGAGCCAAAGTGAAATTTCAGATATGAGGGTACGTGTTTCCCTAGTGCTTAAAAGAACTCAGGAGTGGTTGGATGGGAAATGGTGGTAAGTTGTTGGTCCTGTTTAGGAGCCTAAGTCATGACAAAAGAATGAATAGGGGTCTACGCAAGCATCTGGTGCAAGTGTATCATCGAGGAAACCCTCTATTAGGTCCTCTAGTGCAAATTCTCAGTCAGGAGGTGATAGGTCAGAAGAAATAGTCAAGTTGAAGAGCATATGTGAACAAGACAGTGTGCTTTCTCCTACCTTAAGAAGAAGACCAATCAAGAAAAACTTGCGGCTACAGATTCTGAGGCTATCTTTCAATAGATTGCTGAAGATAATATCTTTCCTCCTCTGTTTGAATTGCGCTCTTCTCTACTTGATAATCCACATTTCACTCCTAACACTCCTAAAGAAACTATTAGTGGAAATGAAGATTCTGGTCTAGTAGTAGCCTCGCTAGGATGGTTGAAAAAAGTAGTGGAGAAGAAGAGAAAGCACATTCCTACAATGACAGTTGGAGTGGATATAGTTTCAAAGTTACTTCAAAGATCTTCAAAACCTAAGAAAGTCAGGAGGATGTCAAGGATGGTGATTGATCTGCTACTTCTAGAAATCAAGTGTTAGAGATTGTTGAGCCTGTGAAGGATTTAAATGAAGATGAAATAACAGAGGTGAACTACAAAGTCACACATGTTGATATGGGGCCTCCAACATTGGAAGATGATGTGTACCATGCCAATTATTCAGTCAATACCTTGATTAAAAGGGTGAAAGAATAGAGGAAAGAAAATATAAAATTGGAATGTCAAGTCCTCGCATTGAGTAACTTTATTTCTTCCATGGCCACTCCTCCTACATCTGATGAAGCCTCAAGTTCTTAGGTAGAGGGTATCGATGTGATCACCATAGAGAAAATTAAAAAGAATTTGAGCTATTTCAGAGCTACTTGTGAGGGGATCGATAAAATATCTCAAGAGGCTATCTTCTTTCTGAATAAATATGTGCCCTTTTACACTCAAGTTGTTAATAAGAGGAAGGAGTTAGTAACAAAAATTTTATAGCTCATGAATAAAAGATCAAACTAGTTTCTATGTGCTCTCTTAGGAAATGAAAGAATTGAACTCTATGGATCCAAAGATATTAATTGGTTAGCAAATTGTGAGTAATCCTAAGGAGCTAGACCCTTCCTGGTCCATTTCATTGGAATGGAAATTGAATATGTATGATAATCTAGTGAAGGAAATAAATAAAACACTTGATCAATATTATGAAATGTTGGTAGAAATTAAATAATATTGTCATATTCTGGGAGTGGAAATTATTGATGAGTTTGATGAAAACATTCTAGATATAGAGATATTTCTTTGAAGTTTAGAGAGATATTCAAGAAATAAATAGTAGATCCCGCTACAGTGACATGGGAGTCCTCAAAACTTAGTGGAATGGATCCACCTCAAGACTTATAAATGTGGAGAAGAGAAAAGATCTCAGATGTTGGTTGAGTTTGAAAATGCTTTGGGAAAATGGAGAACCAAGTTACAGATTACTACAAATCCATGAAGAAAAAACATCACCACAATTGTCACCAAGTATTGGGAATACAGGAAAAGAGTAAAGGCACAAGAGGCATTACTAAAGGAGGAGGTGGAAATAATTGAAAGTGAAGGAGTCTGTGCTGGGAGTGGGAGCGCTATTTAGTTTTTAGTTTTAATGTTATTTTCTTTAATTTGGCTCTCTTGATACTTCAAAAACTTTTTATTTTAATTTCTAAAATAGTTGTCTTCAAGAAACCATTATCAAGACAAAAGAACT
>VDFB02034393.1:0-10116 GCA_007258455.2 Sequoia sempervirens | reverse complement strand
AAACTAAGACCTTCTCAAAGCAAGCCGGAGGAGATTGGATAAGTGCTGATCCTAAAAGAAGACTAAATACTAGGCACTTTTATGCTTTTAATGGCTATTGTTTTCTATGTAACAAGTTCGGCCACAAGGCCTTAAATTGTAAGAATAAAGCAAAGAATATTCCTAGCTACATTAGGAGAGATTATAATCCTTTCACACCCTTGATGGACTTTAATAGCTTATGCTACAATTGTAATAACTTTGGGCACAAGGCACAAGCTTGTAGGACAGTTTTTAATGATTCTCCAAAGCAAAACAAGAAAGAAGATAAGTCCATTAAAAAGAAAGAAATGCCTATCAAAGTGTGGAGGAAGAAGGAGAAATCCATGTTCATTCAAATAGCCTTACATGCTGAAAGTAAGAAGGATAGGTGGTACATTGACAGTGGGTGGTCAAAGCACATGACAGGTGATAAGAGCAAGTTCATCTCCCTTGAATGAACTGATGAAGAAACGGTAAGATTGGGTGATAACACAAGAAAAGAGATAAAAGGAAAAGGAACACTTAGTCTAGATAATGGTAGAACAAAAATAGAAAATGTTTTATATGTTAAAGGCTTAAAAGAAAATCTACTAAGTGTTAGCCAACTTTGTGATCAAGGGCATAATATTACATTTCATTCTAACAAATGTGAAATCAAGAAAGATGGAAAAATAATTGCACAAGTTGATAGAAAGCACAATTTGTATGTTCTAAAGGAGATAAGTTGTGAAAGTTGCAATTTGGTACAAGAGGATGAAAGCTGGTTGTGGCACAAAAGGCTAGGCCACCTCAACTTTGATAATATTGTCAAAGTTAGTAAATCAAATGCAGTGAGAGATATGCCAAGAATAACAAAACCTTCTAATATCATTTGTAAAGTGTGCCAACTTGGAAAGCAAACAAGGTCAAGTTTCAAGCCTAAGGAGCACTCTTCATCAAAGCCATTGGAACTCATACATACAGATCTTTGTGGGCCAACCAAAACCAAGAGTATGAATGGAGAAAGATATTTTATGCTGCTGATTGATGACTTCTCAAGAATGACTTGAGTTACTTTCTTAAAAGAAAAATATGAAGCCTTTGAGAAATTCAAAGCTTTTAAAGAGTTGGTTGAAAATGAAGCAAATACAAAGATAAAATGTCTTAGATCAGATCGAGGAGGTGAATTCACATCAAATGAATTTGAAAATTTCTGCATAGAACATGGAATTAAGAGACAATTTTCTGCAGCAAGAACCCCTCAACAAAATGGCATTGTAGAAAGAAAGAATAGAACGGTTCAAGAAATGGCAAGAGCAATGCTAAATGAGTCAAAGATAGCAGATTCCTTTTGGAAGGAAGCAATTCATACAGCAGTTTACATCTTGAATCGTGCACAAATTAGAGTGAACAATGAAAAGACACCCTATGAACTTTGGAAAGGGAGACCAACAACTGTCAAATATTTCAAGATCTTTGGAAGCACTTGCTACATTAGAAGAGATGAAGAAGACTCGAGTAAATTTGATGCAAGAGCAGATGAGGGAATCTTTCTTGGTTACTTATCAAAAAGTAAGGCATACAAATGCTATAACAAAAGAACTCACAAAATTGTTGAAAGTGCCAATGTAAGAGTTGATGAAGGAAAGCAATTCAAAGAAGTTGGACAAAGCTATCATTATGTTCAAACCATGAGTGATGAAGACAAAGAAGATGAGAACTCCAAAGAGGATGAAAAGGAGGAAGAGACAAAAGAAGAAGAATCTCCACAAAAGACTCCCATGAAGACACCAAAGACACCTTCCAAGTTTGTGCAAAATAACCATCCTGAAGAATTGATCCTTCAAGATAGATGTAGATCTACAAGGAAAATGATAAATTATAATGAAGATTGTCATGTAGCACTTCTATCCCAAGTTGAGCCCAAAACCTTTGAAGAAGCAAGCAAAGACAAATGTTGGATTGGTGCAATGAATGAAGAGTTGGATCAAATAGATAAAAATGAAACTTGGGAACTTCTCCCAAGACCAAAAGATAAAAATGTAATTGGCACAAAATGGGTCTTTAGGAACAAGCTAAATGAAGATGGTCAAGTCACAAGGAACAAAGCAAGATTAGTGTGCAAAGGCTATGCTCAAGTTGAAGGAGTGGACTTTGAAGAAACATTTGCACCGGTTGCAAGGTTTGAAGCAATTAGAATGTTTCTAGCCTATGTAAGTCACAAGAAATTCAAGGTATATCAAATGGACGTCAAATCTGCTTTTCTCAATGGAAACCTAGAGGAGGAAGTTTATATTGAACAACCTGAAGGATTCCTACTTTCAGAAAATAAGGATTATGTGTGTAGATTGAAGAAAGCTCTCTATGGGCTCAAACAAGCCCCAAGAGCTTGGTACTCTAGACTTGACAAGTATCTCAAAGAACAAGGATTCAAAAGAGGAGATGTAGACAACAATCTATACATTAAAGAAAAGGATGGACATTTATTGATTGTGGTGGTGTATGTAGATGACATTAATTTTGGTGGAGACAAGGACAAAATGTGCAAAGAATTTTCCTCATGTATGCAAAAGGAGTTTGAGATGTCAATGTTGGGAGAACTATCTTTCTTCCTTGGGCTACAAATTTCACAATCTAGCAAAGGAATTTTCATCTCTACAGCCAAATATGTGAATGAAATGTTAAAGAAGTTTAGGATGGAAGATTGCAATCCTGTGAGTACTCCCATGGTTACAAGTTGCAAGTTAAGCAAAGAAGATGAATCCCAAGAAGTGAATCAAACACTTTATAGATCAATGATTGGGAGTTTGTTGTACCTAACTGCTACAAGACCAGACATAATGCAAGTTGTTGGAGTGGTGGCAAGATTTCAAGCATCACCAAAAGAAACACCTGTTCATGCAATAAAACGAATATTCAAGTATTTGAAAGGCACTATGGAATATGGTCTATGGTACCCTAGCAGCAAAGATTTCACTCTTGAAGCATTCACAGATGCTAATTGGGCAGGCAATGTGTATGATAGAAAAAGTACAAGTGGAGGAGCCTTCTTTCTTGGAGGGAACTTAGTATCCTGGATGAGCAAAAAGCAAGAGTCAGTTTCTCTATCCATTGCAAAAGTTGAATATATAGCAGCAGCAGCATGTTGCACTCAATTTTTGTGGATGAGGCAAACTTTAAAGGACATCAAGGTGGAATACAATCATCCTTGCACTATCTATTGTGACAACACAAGTGCAATCAACATCTCCAAGAATCCAGTGATGCACTCAAAAACCAAGCATATACCTATTAAGTATCACTTCTTAAGAGAGCAAGTAGCAGAAGGACAAGTGTGTTTGGAATATATAGCTACAAAAGAGCAAATTGTTGATATATTCACCAAACCATTACCAAGGGATGCATTTGAGTATCTAAGGGACAAATTGGGAGTTGTCCCATATCCATCAAATTGATTGGTGGAAGCATACATTCAGGGGGAGCTACGCACAATATCTTGTAGCTTCATGGAACTAAAAGCAGGACATTGTTAGAAGACCCCTTGCCATCGATGTCAAAGGGGGAGAAATTAGTCACAAGGGGAGCAAAAAGAAGAGAATTGAGTTGCCATTGAAGAGGTTGCCATCAATGACAAAGGGGGAGATTGTTAGAAGATTTGTCATTGATGTCAAGACAAAAATATATTCATACCCATATTGGCTTAATCAAATTATTGAATAAATCAGATTGTTGAAATCATCTGGGTGGAGTATTGAGGAGCAAAATTTGATTTGTGCAAGCGATCGCATTATTGAAAGCAAAATCACTGTGGAAGTCTTTCTACAGTTATAGATTTGATCCTTCAGATTGATTAATGTAGCTTCCGATTGAATAGATAATATCTTCAGATCGAAATTCTTAGGAGGATCTTCAGATTGAATAAAATATTCTTATTGAAATACTTAGTAACATCTTCAGATCGAAATTTTCAGGAGAATCTTTAGATCGAATATGATCTAAAGTCAAATGTGAACACCTTCAGATCAAAATACGTAGAGGATGAACTGTCAAATCTGATTGGTGATTTGTTATGCTTAAACAAATGTCATTAAATAGCAAAAGACGTAAGCAGATGCGGATCCCAGATAACTTAAGAATCTTGAAAGGTTGCGCTTTAAAGCAGATGCAGATGTTTTGAAAGGACACGCTCTTTATAAAAGAACATTGCTTTTTCTTAAAAAGTCTCTCAAGGAGACGTGTACATCAGAAATTACTGAGTGAGTCTCTTCCTACGGGCGAAAATTACTAAAAGACATATTCCTACAGGTAGCTGCAAGAGAACGAATGTGTTAAGAAATATTAAAATCTGAAAAGGCACGAGTTAATTTGCTTTATGAAAAGATGTCTTTCCTTTGAACAAATACGAGTAAATAAAAGAAAGCACGATTAAAAGAAACAAGTTTAGAATGACGTGTCTTTCAAATTAAGGGAGGTTCGATCTATTGAAATGGTGTATATCGATTCATATAAATTTGAATTAATGAAGGGATGTATATTAGTTTATTGAACACAATTAAAATAAATTAATTCTATTATGAAAAGGCAGATTTTAAAAGAGACACAAGAACAGATGTATTCCTTCAACATAAAGGTGCAACTCTTGAGCAAGATTTATAAAGGACATCCAAGACAAGGCTGCAAGTGTGGTTGTGAAGTTTCAGGTGATTCAAATCAGAAACTCATCTTCTTGTGTGGGCTAAGTGTGAGATTTTTCATCACAAAGGCAGATTGGAGGATTGGGAGAGTGCAGATCTGATTGAGTCATTTACCTTCATCCATCAAGTCAAGGTTGGTGCCTTGCATTAGGGGTCAAATCTCCTTGTAGGTTGGTGCCTACTAAAATTGTTAAGGGGTTGGTGCTCCTTGTAGGTTGTAGCCTACAAAATCATTTCATTCATAATCAAGTAGGTTGGTACCTACTTGAATTTGTAAAAATCATTTAATCAATTCAATAAAGTGGTGTCAACTTGTTTTCATTTATTCATATCAGAAGTTGATCTTGATAAAAGTTTAAGATTGTTGAAAAGTAAAAGATTATTTTGATTTACTGATTCATCCCCCCCTCTCAGTAAATCTTTTGTGCTCTTCAATCCATTCAGGGTTTCTACTTGTGCTTGATTGAGGAGATCTAACAGGTGCAATAACTGATGTATTATTGCCCTAGCCGGTTTGATGCAATAGCTGGATTATTATTGCATCAAGACGATTGTAGCAGCTGGTTTATTGTTGTAATCAATGTCTGTGAGCTTGATACTTGTAGTAGCTATTGTATTGCTACAAGGAAGGATACATTGTTGGAGGTTTGTTCATTGCCAAAATTTGGAGGTTATAATTGCAGGTCAAATACCAGTCATTTAGCAGTTGATCTTATCAGGTATTTGCATAAACCTGTAAAACAATTGCTTGAAGTTTTAGAGATTTGATATTGAAAGGAGCTGAAATCAGATAAAGACAAAATCTTGTTAGAAAGTTGTCCTCGGCTAAAAGCGTAGAAGTCAATATTATTATTAACTAAAACACGACACTGCCAGATAACTCCAGATAAGACAAAATATAGGTGCCAAGTCGGATTAAAGAAAAGAGACAAAGTTGCATTAGAGAGGAAACCGTTAGTTGTTGGGTCCTACTTGAATGGCACCTTTAGCCGAGTAAAGTATTGAGCTGCTAATATATTCGGGTAAAAGAAGCAAAGTGCGATTTGTCTTATCTGGATAAGACAAAAATTTGTAAGAAACAACAACGAACAAGGTCAAGGCGTTAAAAAGGTTTATCGCTGGAGAAATACATTTTGGGCATATATCGTGGCAGACAAATCGTTGTATCTGGAGTCCACTAGGGGAGATGACCCATAGAAGGGACAAATTGAGATCATCTCAAATAAAGACAAGACAAATATCAGGCCTTTGAGAGAGGACAAATATAATTAGAGTAACAAACATAATATGTGAAGATCTCTCATCCGGTGAAAGTCGCGCATTTGAGAAAAAGATAAATCCACCAAGGCACAAGAGACAAGGCCTGCTGAGTTTGTCGAAATAGCCAGAGGCCAAGGCGTGGACGATATTGATACTTGGGAGATGTCAATATTGAAGGAAAAACTTGGGAGGTTCTAATCATTCTATGACTGCGTATATCTCCAGAGCTGGAAGGTACAACTTAAAGTCCCGTTGTGGACAAAGCAAATTCAAGTCTTCAATTTTTGCACTCAGGATATCGACCAGGTTCTGAGTTCATTTGTATTGTTATTATATTTAGAAACTTATCACTGCCTTGGTATGAATTGTCTCAGCTGTAATTGATTATCAATGTAATTGCATTTCAATCGTTGTCATATTCTTACATTCTGTATATTTGCAATCTCACATAGCTGCTACCACAGCATTGTAATTGCATTATTAGATTGCTGCCATATCTTGCAATGGAAATCATATCCAATATTATAAACAGTTTAGAAGTTATTTGATTGCAACATCTTATAGAAAGTGGAGTTTGAGTTTGCACATTAATTGGTTGCTAAAATGACATATTGCTGTAGCTGCATACTTGAATGAGTTTTTCTCATCTAATAGTTTGGAACATCAGAAAACTATCTTGCATTGTATCTATTTCCATCAACAGTCCAAGTAGCATATTTGGATAAAGTCTTCATGCATACTTTCATCATCATATGAGAAAAGGACAAAGACATATCATTTTCCAGCTAGAAGAAGACTGCAAGAAAACTGTTTGACGAAATGTCCCAAGGTAGCAAACTGAAATTTTAGATCAGAATTGGCAAGGGACATTATAGGATAAAAACCCTCTTGGCCATTTGAGGTCATTCCATTTAGGGATCACATTTTTGTTGAAAAATTGTAGTTTATTCCCATTTCAATTTGGTCGTTGGGATTTCCAACTTGTAGAAGATTTTAGAATAAGTTCTAAGTTTGTGGAGACTTTTAAGAACAATATACTCTATTTGTATTGAGTAGCAAATCTTGTCATTGTTAATATTATTCTTGGTCGTACTTGTTCTAGCCATACGAGTCTGCTTTAATTGTAGCTGTACTTGTTTACCACTAATTACAACAACTTGTATTCATTGTTTGGATGCCACACAATCACATGTGTTTTCACTTCTATGTGATAAAATTGGCACTTAAATTAATGACAAATAACAATGCATACTAGATAGAGGGATAAAAGTATATCTTCATTCACACATGAAGTTATTATTGAAGTAGACTAAAGATGGTCAACCGAGGATTCAACTCCTTTCCTTGACTATACTAAGGCTGTTTAAAGGACTCAACGGTTTCCACAAGACCACAACTATCTCTCGACCCACTTCTATAACTATCTGAAAGCAGATAATGTAGGAACCCCTGCTGGTTCTAACACTGCCAAATCACTAATTTGCTATGTAAATGATATATCTGACTGATTTTAGAAATAAATATGTAATTTGTTTGATCTTTCCAATAGGATTGCCAGGCAAGGAAAATAATAACAATGCAAGTATATAAACCAATTTGCCAATAAAGAATGCTCAATTAAGGTTCAACATATTCTCATCTGATGTTGCTAATTTGCAAATACCTTTTTTCAGTCACAAATCAGATTATAAATTGCTTGGTAACTTGAAAGCACATACCAGATCTTACAAATGCAGTTGATGCTGGTCTAGTTCTCAATAACAACAATTTCTGGGCATTACAATAAGCTGCAGCAACTTCTGAAAATGAGTGCAGCAGACTGGAACCTTCAAGAATGGATGCCACAACCTCATATAATCATTTCTCCACCACAAGATATGCTCAAGACACCTCTATTATGCTAGCCGCCCAAGATAGGAGAGATATGATACACAAATAGGAGGCGTTTATCTTCATGTCTTACACGCCCAGCAAGAGGGGATTAAGCTGCCTTGAGAATACTCCCACGTGCTGTTCTTGCAAGTTCATACAAGCTGAAAACATAGCCATATATAAATATATACCACTGTTCTTCAATGAAGGAACCTTGAAATCCCGCCATGTCCCCTTCTCGACATCTCTGAGTGACGATTGGCCTATCACACTCCACTTCGAAATGATAGACCTGATAGAGGGTCACTGAGCTTCTTGGCCTAACTTCACCAGGATTGATTAGTTGTCTCTTCGCTCGCCTCAATTCCAGACTATTTGCGTAATTGCTATTTTTAGCAAGCCTCGGCAAAAGTAAGGTGGGGACCACTGCTATTTTTAGCAGTATGGCTGTGGCGGCATCAGGAATCACTTCAGAGTTCGTCAGCATCAGACGGATCAGTCATCGGGTTAGAAACGAGGAAGATATTAATATTTGATCGTATTGATTATATATTAATTAATTAACGTTTATAATATAAAGTTATAATTTAATATTATAACTTAAGTGTTTTTCCTTGAGGGGTGCGCCATCATGAAAAGGGGGCCAGTTTGATATTTAATTAAGATTTAAATATTCAGTGGAGAACTATGGAGAATTGAAATTATTAAAATATGAATATTTCATTAAAACCCTATTTTCAAGCAAATCGCACTTTTGAGCTTATTTGAGGATTTTGCATTGGGAAGTGAGCCATTATGAGATTATTGAGTTTTGAGATTGAAAATTGATCTGAGCCTGAGACTTAGGGTTTCGCGTTCAACTGCCTTGGGGAACGAGCCATCTCCAACGGAAAGCAATTCAGAGAGTGTGCAATATCACTTGATCTATTGCCAGCAGAGGTTTTCTTATTCAGAGAAAACTACAGAGCTTTAGAGATTTGTCCATTGTCAGATATTCTTCAGTGTTCTGTATTCATAGTTCATCTATTAGCTTGGACGCACCATTCCAGAGGGTTAGATATAAATTTTGGTGGAGGCCGTACAAGTTACATTTAATACAGCAGCTGGCCGTACTTTTCTGACAAGCCGTACCAGCAAATAAAAGACGTGCTTCCTTGTTTGACACATACGCCTATCTTCAGATCACATCCTTTCACCATTGGTGGCGCCCACAGTGCTGGAGTTATATTTGATCATCAGATAGCAGGAGAAGGAGAACATTTATTTCTGCCGTACTGTTTTGTACCTTCAGCCGTACCAGTAAAAACAGGTTCTTTTCACAATAAAAATCATTATTTCTTATTGCATGCCAGTTGAATCATATTGTATTGAGCTATCATGAATAAAAGTTGAAGCGCCTTCATTCTCTGCTATATTTCTTATACATATTGTTCAACAATCATTTTTATTGAATTTATTATTATTTTCTGTAAAAGCCGTACTATCCATTATTGCATTAAAAACACAAAAATTGCAAAAAAATCACAAAACTTCAGAAAACGTCAGAAAAACTTAAGATATTAGTCAGAACAGTGTCAGGGGGAAACCTAGGGTTTCTACAAACCCCTATAGGAAAATGAAGTAGACTTCTTCAAATGCCTTTGGTACTGTAGCGTGGCACTGTTCACGTGTTACTGTAGCAGCTATTAAATAGTTAAAATCTGATATAGAATGGCTGCCAAGAATGAATCTCCAGGTCTGCTGTAGTTATACCTTCCAATCCTTCAAACCCTAGATAAAATTCTTCACTTTTAAGCATAAATAGAACTCCTGAATGAAGCTCTCTCAAGCAATAATATTAGCTGGTATTTCACAGCCTCAAAATTGCATAAACATTGAAGAGTTTTCGTTCTCCAATGGCTGCAGATGACTGAAACCCTTGGTCTCAAGCTCAAATCCCAAGAACACCAAAATGACAAAGTCGAGCAATCATCAAGAATGAGGTTGATTTGCTTTAGATGCTCTATTTATACTTCTCATGAAAAAGTCAATCTCCTTGAGCTTTTTAATCATTAAATGATATTCTTTTAATTTGCTTTTGTTGTTTTACCTTTATTTTTCCTCAATATGGGCGCCCAAGTATAAATTCACATTAAATGCTCATTAATATCATTTAAATGATATGTATTCATGTTCTCAATGTGAATTTATAGTTTACTTTAATAATTGGCCCCATAAATCATAATCATTTAATTCACTTTTAAGTCACTTAAATTGAGGGTCATGGCTCCATTGTGCATAAAGTGACTTT
>VDFB02034392.1:0-31062 GCA_007258455.2 Sequoia sempervirens | reverse complement strand
CACCAAAAGTGAAAAACAAGGAAGTTCATTACAAGGATGGAGGAGGTATGGTAGTAGGTAATGATATAGATTCCACAACATTATCAAGTGAAAAAAATGTCCAAGATCATCTATCAAGTAAGCCTCTGAAATTGGAGCATTTTCTAAGTGCCAAAGCATTCAAAAAGACAAGGGATAGTGCCTATTTTCAGTATTTGGTCCATTGGAATGGTTTACCAAATGGATATTTCACTTGGAGGTTAGAGAATAACATGATCAAGTAGGATTCTACTGCTTCCACACTATCATCAATGGGACTTGAGTCTATTTTTTGTCCGAGGAGTATGGTGCAGGGCACCTGGGCCTTCATGGTGCAAAGGGGGTCTAATGTTAGTGTTTTTGTGATTAAGTCATGTTTTTGTTTGTAATAAGGTATTGAATACCATTTCTAATGTGTCTAAGGTGTCTTGAGTCATTTTGGAGTCCATTTTGTAAATATGGTAAAAGTTGCAAAAGGTTGTCAAGAAACTTTTGCATTTTTGCATTTTGTGGGGAAGTTGAACTGTTGGATTTCAACATTCAGTTGTGAACGGTTAGTTTTGGCTTTCAAATTTTTAAATAATCCTTGTGAAAGGTTGAGGAAAGGTCTTGGTGATTACTTTGAAGTTTGAATATCAATAAAACTCTATTTTTTACATTTTAGAAGCATAATTTGTTGCTACAGAGACTTGTACAGCCCTGTACAGCTTGAGAGTGAACAAATCTTGATTGAAGTTTATTGTGCATTGAATCCTTGTCCTTTTGTATTTGATTTCATCAGGTTTGAAGGAAGTTAGAGCAATTTTTCTGAAAACGGTTTGAAACCCTTATTTGGGTAGGTTTTGATAGGAAACCATGAAGTTCTTCCCATTCCACCAATGAACTTGCCTAAAAAATAGTTGAATGGGTGTAGATATGTTAGGTTTTGCGTTCTTGATGTTTGTAGGAGCAGGGGATGGAGGTTGGTGCTAATTTGTTGATGCCCTAGTTAGAAAATTTCATGTTTTGGGCATATAAGTTGTATAGGAGTTAGGGTTTGGTAAAAATCTCTTAGGAATTGGTTTGTAGTGATTGGAAATTTTTTGGTAGACCATTTAGGACATGTCTAATCCATTTCCTTGAAGATTTAAACCTTGGAGTGTGAAAACCTTATTGTGACCTAGTGGAATAAGCCTAATTAGGCCTAGTTCAAAGTGTAACAACAAAAAATTGGCCCTTGTGTTCTGAAGCATACCCACCTACAATTGAGGTATGTTGTAAAAGAGAATAAAGGGTATCTAAATCTATATTTATATTTTGGGTTTGAAGTCTTTCAATAAAGTTGTGTGGGAAAAACCACTTACGGAGTACTACTAGGAGAATGGTAAGATTGTGAGAGAAACCCAAATTATGGTTCTATATTTGCAAAGGTTGTTTGATTGAGTTAGGTTGAAGTCCTCCACCCTACTATGCATAAAAAAAGAATATTCCATGCAAAGGAGGAACCCTTAGAATATTCCATTGCAAGTGGGGGGAATTAGATTAATTAGTAATTGATAATTAAACAAATGTTTAATTATGTAATTAGGGGAATTAGATGATATTTAATTAAATAAATTAGGGTTATTTAATTAAATAAGAAGACTTATGGACTTAAATTAAATAATTAGATTTATTCAATTTAATAGGATGAAATGTTAGCATGAAAGGGGGTGAATTAACCTGATTAGATTAATTAGGTTAATAGATGCAAATGACATAATTAACTAAATAGCTAGACTAATTTAATCAATTAAGGAAAAAGATGATGGGTTTGAGGATGAAACGGTGTTAGTATACCTAATTCAAGTGTATTATATCATTTAGGACATTTGTAAGTGTCTACAATTTCACATATCTCCCAAGCACAAAGCTATCCTAGATAAAGTGTTGCAAGATACTTTTGTGCCTACCGACCTTGATGTCAATCATTTCAAGAAATGGTGGGATGCTTAGCCAACACCCATCATGTCGCCTTTTTCGATCAAGACTTCTCATCACAAAAGTCCAACCATAATGACCCTCTACACCTAGAATTCTATGTTAATAAACATAAAACAGACGAGTCTTGGTAGATGGTGGAGTGAGATTGAATATTTGCACTCTAAAACTAGTTATGGCATTAGGTTTCTTTAAAGATTGTGTGGAATCCTCAAAGAGTATTACCATAAAGGCCTAGAATGATGCAAAACTATATTCCAAGGGTGTCATATCACTACCTATAAGAGTTGGGCCCGCTATATTAGATACCACATTCCAAGTATTGGACCTAGAACTCCCTTATAACCTCCTCCTTGGCTGACCATAGATTCATGCTATTAAGGTCATTCCATCCACATAGTAGACCAATGCTTAAAGTTTCCCCACAATTGCATTGAGATTACAATAGCTGGAAATATTGACCCTTTTTAGTATTGCATCAACCTAAGAGGAACGCCTAAATAGTAAGTGCCAATCAATCAGGAAGGTTCATCATCTACTTCATCCCATTACATTGATCCCTCCACTTTAACCAAGGCATCCACTTCTAAAATTCCATCTTCTAATCCCAAGAACTAGGTCCAAGATAAGGGATGTGGAGATTACCATATGATCCTATTGTGTCAGTAAATTTCATGCATCACCAAAATCCTATGATAAGCCATCAGTTGTCAAAAAGGAACCCAATGTCACTATTCAAGCATCTCCCACCACAAGTTTCACAAAGTAGGGAGAGTTGAGTAAAGAAGTTATCAACAAAGAAGATGTTTCCACATGGTTATACAAGGAAGAAGAAGACATCAAACCCAAGAAACCCCCAAATGAACAGTATGGTAAAGGATTTGACACCATGAAATGCAAAGGATATGATGGACACAATGGAAATGGTTTGCAAAAAAATGGGATGACATAACCTTTGCTATCATCTAAGCGACCGAAGAATATAGGGCTAGGTTACAAACCATTAAAAGTGGGTGCTCCTAGTAGTAAGGCGCTTTTAAGTGAGGAAGTGAGTGCTTCAAAGGATATCGATACATCTAAGGATTCTCATATCAAGACTAACTCCAATGAGTGGGAGGGGGAGTCTTGCATGTCTAGTGACTATGACCTAGCTGAGACAAATTCCATGAACTTGACATATCCGAACCCTTGACTAAAGGCAAAGCTTGGATTGATTCCTTTTAGGATCCTGATAATAATTCCATTTTTACCCTATCCGCCCATTCGTTGAACCTTAACAATAATGATGATGGCATGCCTCTAGTATACCCGCAATTGATAAACTGGGACTAATAAGGACCACCAACCTTAAACATGTTTGAAAATGATGAAGCAATCACCGAATTTATGGGATTACATGAAGGCATACCCTACGAGGATCATAAAGTTGGATTTACCATAGATCTTGACAACATGGCATACTTTGGGGAGTCTATCTCACCCTCCAGACGCAAAAGTGAAAATGATAAAATAAAAAAATAAAGGTCTTTAGGTGAAAATCGAAAGGTGACTCTAGACCCAGAAGTAAAAAGAAAGGATGCATCCAAGGGTGAAAACCTCTTTGAGGCACCCAAGGATGGAGGGTTGGACTTACTTCCCATAAATCAAGAGAAATTGCCCATGCTATTAGAGAATTATATGGAAGTCAACACAGGAATTGATGAAAATCCTAGGATTGTCCACTTTGTAGATTCTTTGATGGAGGCAGAGCAACTAGAGTTTCGTACCTTCTTCATAGAAAGTCAAATCAACTTTTATTGGTCTTATGCCAACATGCTTGGATTGGATCCTGAGTTGGTTCTACATCACTTACCATTGTTTCCTGATGCTAAACTGGTAAAAAAAACTAAGGAAGATGCATCCTCAAATTATCCTACTGGTAAAGGCTAAGTTAAAGAAGTTACTTGATGCTGGCTTCATTCAACCTATTGACTATGTAGAGTGGATTTCCAATCTAGTATCAGTGACAAAGCTAATAGGAGGAATCTACATATGTATTTATTTTTGTGATTTAAATAAGGCATGTCCAAAATATGACTTCCCCTTGCCAAACATGGACATCAATGTAGACTTAACAATAGGGTATGAGATGCTATCCCTCATGGATGGTTTCTCAAGATCAATAAAATTAAGATAGCTCTTGAAGACCAACATAAGACAACTTTCACATGTCCTTGGGGAAAATATTGCTGGAATGTCATGCTTTGCGATTGAAAAATGTCAGAGCTACATACCAACACATCATGACCACCATCTTCCATGACCTCATGCACACCCTCATGGAAGATTATGTAGATGACCTATTAGCCAAATTATTAACAAGGGGTGATCATCTACGAGTGTTAGAAAATAGTTTCAAGAGACTAGAATAATACAAAGTATGGCTAAATCCAAAGAAATGTGTGTTTGGAGTAACATTAGGAAATCTCCTAGGGTACATTATCTCCAAAAGAGGTATTGAAGTCGACCATGCTAAAGTGAAAGCTATCATAGACATGCCACCACCAAAAAATATATGTCAGCTATGAAAACTCTGAGGAAAATTACAGTCCATCTAAAGATTCCTCACACAACTGGTAGATAAGTGTCAACCATTCCAACATTTGCTAAGACAAGGAGTACCATTTGTAGACATAGAAAACGTACCAATCACACTTGATCCTAATTACTAACATCGCTTTGTCCAGAATCATCTTCTTTGCTAATTGTTTAATCAGATAGTCTTTATTTGATTAAATTCATCACATTTCATCTCTTAATTAAATAAATCATTATTTATCTAATGAAGTCTTTCTCTCCTATTAATTGAATAAATCAATGTTATTTAATTAACCCTATAGTCTCTCTTTAATTAAATAAATCATTTTATTTAATTAAATAAATCAATCTTTATTTAATTTATTCTAACATCATCCCTCTTTAATTAAATAAATCAAAATATTTATTTGATTAAAGCTAAATCATATTCCTCTCAACTTTGATTTAAATCAATCCAAAAATATAAATCAAATTGTCACATCAACTAATCTCCTTTTAATTTAATCAAATATTGATTAAATTAATCTTAATCACCTAAATCCTCTATATTTTACCACTTGCACATGAAAATACATTTAAGTGATTTATTAAATCTCTATTTTCTCTCAACATGACATCTTTAGGGGAATATTCCTCCAAGTTTGAAAATCCCTCCAAGTGGATTTGTCCTTCCAACAAAGCATTTAACCCTCTTTCATGTCCTTGTGCATTGAGCCAAGTGGCATTTATTTCATTTCTTTCCCTCTCCAACATGTCATTTCATGAATTTCAAAATCCACCTAATATCATTTATTGGCACATTCATCAAAATGTGCTCAACCTTCAACCTCTCACATGTTGACAAGTGGCATTTGGCCATTGGTTCAGGATTAGTCCCACATTCATCCATTTTGCCTCATTCTCCACCATTCTCATCTATAAATAAGAGGCTTTCCTTTGTATTTTGGATCCACAACTTAGAGAAAAGTTACTATCTTCATATTTAGAGCAAATTCATCCATTGCCATAGCATTTTCCATCATCATAGCTAGGTTATTATAGATTTCATCAAAGAAGCACTTTGTTCATCATCATCAAGTGGATCAATCTTCATCAAGTTACAAGGGATTGGGAAAGGGCCTATTTCCACATCAAATTGACACCAATTCCCCCATGGGATTGAGAGTTTGCATGCTTTAATAGGATTTAATAGATTTTCTTGTTTTGTTCTTCATTTATTTCCTATTTTGAGCATTGTAGATGAATTTCATGGGGAATCTTAGTTCTAACTTGCATATAGATCTAATATTGTGTTTGTTTGCTATGATTGTGTAGGTCTAAGATTGGGGTTCACATTTTGGCACTAGAAGGAGGGTGAATCTCAAGATATTAACACGTTTTTAAAAAAAAAAAAGGTTTTTTAGTTAACTTTTGTGCCTACAGGAAACTATGTCGCTATCAGTCCAATGGTGCCATACATCGTCGCTATCAATCTAGTGGTACCATACAGTGATGCTACAAAGTCCAAACTCCACCGCTAAAGACTTCCCACCAAAAAATTCAAATTTCCAAACTCTGACGCTGGGCCATTTCTCTGTCACTGGATTCCAAAATTTCAAACAGTGTCACTTGACAAAACAACACCATAATCGTGCTCTTTGGTTCTGTTGCAGAGCACCATTATTAGTCCTAGCAGTGCCATACAATGTCATTGACCTCTTCAAACTATGCCACATATGCAGACTGCGTTGTTGGGGTGGGGAAAAAGGTTAGATTTCAAGTTATTTTGACATGTGCTTTTTTACATTTAATCATTTTGAGCTATTGACTTGTTTTCTGCCTCTGTGTTCTTGGACTAATCAGTTTTTGTAGGTGGAAGCAAGAAAGGGCAAGGAGTAGTTGGAATTATAACATCATTTCTCTATTGTATCAAGTGTCTTTAGACACTTTTGGAAGCAATTATAATTCCAAATTTAAGGATTTTGTTTCTTCAAGCTCTTTAGGACTCACTAATTTCAATTTGGGTTTAAAAAGAACAAGACATAAGGATTAAAATTCAACCTTAGGAAACTTACTAGATTTTGTTTAAGGTTTAACAATTGAACAAGAAACTTTCACTTTTCCTTTTGGTGCTTAAAAAGAAGATTTCAAATCATTTCTTTGAGGGTATGCTTCTATGTTTTGTAATCACTTACCCAAAATAATATCATCTAAAAGACGTATGTGCTTCTCTCGCACCTCACGGAAATCTTGAGAATCAAAAGGATTTTGGTGATCTTAAGTTGTGTAAGTGATTTCCTCCACATTTCATTTTGGATTAAAATTTGAACAAAACTTGCGAGTGTGAGTGGAATACGTCGCGTGTGTTCTCTCTTTGTTTCTCAACAAAGATCGATCAAACTATGGATTTGTTTGCTCGCTTTTGTGTTATCTTAGAGGGCCTACCTTGTGGGAAAAAGTAATTACCCAAGGGAATGACCCAACCAGGAATACGCTAAATCCAAACAAATTCCAACCGGTATAAAAGTGTGGGTACTTGAGGAAAGGCAAGTATCACGAGGATTGTTCTAATGAGAAGGGCAGCAATGTTCTCTCGCCGCATAGATGATCCCCCATGAAGAGAATGCCCCCACTAGAACCTTTGTTTAGAAATTCCAAAATCCTTAATCTATTTGTTGGTACAAGAACATTCATTCTGAAGCTACCCTACATTTTTATGGCTCTTAGTAGAGATGAGAAGTATTCCATGGGAGTTTCATGGGTATTGATGCTTGGATGAATCGAGAAGTGTGTTCCATGGAGGGGAGCTAGTGTGGTCAAGCATCTAATCATTCTCTAAGAGTAGGCATAGTTGGATTTATCCAAGTGGGGACTTAACAAATATTGTCTTTCATATCCATAGGGTTGTGCATGTTCTTGGAATAAAACACTTTGCTTGATCTTAAACATTGGGAAACAAACATTCAACATGATCATCAAATTTCAAACCCTTTAGGAAGCAAATACCTTTGAAAAAATCCAAGTGTTATTACTTACCCTAGGGATTCTATCCTTAGAAGCTTCTAAGCATTTGAATTTACATCTCAATTTTCTCACTAAAGTCAACAATAGGGAATCTTTTCCTTAATTTCCTTGATTTCCACATAATGGACCTTGTGGGATGAGAATAAATTAGGACATTGGATATTTAGTTTGGAAACCTAATCAAGAATTTTTTGTGGTAAAAAGAAGTCATTAAGCAAAGATAAGAAACATCAAGATCCCCCACACATGTGCTCTTTCAAGTGATTTCCCGAAAGATCAAGATCCAAAAACCAAAGACCAAAGGTCTTAGTCAAAAGGATCACAAGAAAAGGTTGTCTATGCTTTACGAATTTAGAGAAAGATTGACATTCAACTTTTACAAACATGCATCAAGGAACAATCCAAGTTTTTATTCATTTTACTAATGTCAAAATATAGGTCTCTTTCAAAGGTTTGAATATCTCACATAGGAAGTATTAGCATGTTCTTCAACACTGAGGTCTTGTAAACGAGAGTCTTTTTAGGTTCATCTTAGGATAAAAAACCAATCACTTTCATCCATCCTCAAACATCACATCCAAAATTTATCTCACCAACAACTCTTGGAAATCCTTAAAAATTCATTCATGTTGGGCTTTTGGAAAATCCTCTAGATCAAATCCCAATCATCTTGTTTGATTAAATGTGTGTAGATGCATCCTTCTCCACATATTTAGTCAAATTATCAAACCTTGTGAACAAGTCTATCCCTTGATAACATCCAACATCTTGGGGCTTATAAGTTCATTATCCAAAATCATCTTGTTTGGTTAAGTGTGTCTAGATGAATCCTTCTTTACACACTTAATCAAATTATCATCTTGTGTGCAAGTTTAATCTAGGACAACATCCAACCTCCTAGAGTTTATGAGTTCACTATCCAATCAAGCCAAAGTCAAAATCAAATAAAATCAAAATCAAAGTCCCAAAGACTAGCATCTCCTTCAAGATTTCTCAAGAGTTCAAACATTCACACCATCCATCCTTCATTTATCTCATAATCACCCTCTGATCCTTCATCATCCTAGATTTTCTCTTTTGTGCCTAAAGTTAGATCAATCCAAAGAATTAGAGGATCATCTCACACATTCTTGAAAATTGATCCCTATTTTATGGTGCAAACTAGATCACAACACAAGAAGAACATGGAAGCCAACAAATAAACATCAACTTCGAGTGACCTAAGTCAAACCAATTCTGAAATCAATCCCGTTGGATCAAGTAATCCCCTAACCAATCTTCCTCTATCATCACAAAATCTTCAAGAGGAAGGCCAAGTGGAAGACATCACCAATAATATCTCAGGGATGACACAAGATGAGATCATCGAAATGGTCCAAAATCTTGAAACTCATAGAATTGTTAATACCATGATGAGACTCAATCCCTCCCAATACATGCTTGAATTAGCTAAAGAACAGGCTTTAAACTCCCTTTCAATTTTGATGTGAGCACTATTGTGGAGAAACCTCCTGCAATCATGCCCCCAATCTCATCCACACTCCTGATATCATCCTCACCTCCATTTCAGGGTATCACTCAAAGCATCACTAAAAGCATCCCCCAAATCACATCATCCATATCTCCAACTTAACCTATTGTAAACAAGGGGAGCTCGTTCCTTAATACATTACAAACACACCCCCTTGTAAACAACCAAGATTTGGATGCAAACACTATCTTGGATCAGTCTATCCCATTAAATCAGTTGCACCCACATGTCTCGCTCACCTTTCAAGATTCCAATGACCCATCATCATCTTTTCGTGTGACACCAACATACCCTCTCAACACATAAACCTCTCTCCCTATGACTTCGCAAGGAGGAGGTGGGCTATTTGGACCAGGGGGTATTTTTTACCTCTCATCATCATCATTCCCTCAAGAGAACAATAACCCCATCTTCCCACTGCTTCATCCTTTTCCATTAACATCTACATCACCTCTTGGTTTATGACTCCCTCCTCTACCGCCACTCAATCAAAGTAACCCCTCGATCATCAATCAAAACATTGTACCAAATCCTCCCATATTGCCATCGATATTGCAACAATAGATGGAAACCATCCAAGCAACACAAACAATCAACACATCATCCACTACCCCCCAAATATCTCAGCACATGGTCTCTCAAGGACCAACCATACCAATCGCACCATCTAATACACAAATCCCTATCATCAATACAACAGTACCTCTCATCATGACAATGAACACCATTCCAAATATGCCACCACCACCACCTCCAAGGACAAATATGGCCAATCAATATAGCCTCACATTGCAAGCAGCACAGAAGGCCTATCAAAAGGCATATCAACAATTTCAAGTGCAACAATCCCAAAACATACAAGCTACACAACAAGCTGCTCAACAAGCACAAGAAGCTCAAGCCGCACAACAAGCGCAACAAGCACAACAGGTTGCTCAAGCCCAAGCCTTATTACAACAACAATTTTCCCAAGTTGCACAAGCAGCTCAAGCTGCTCAAGCTACTCAAGCCGCACAGGGTACATACCCTACCCAATAGGCACAAGCGCAAGTGCAAGCTCAATACCAATATCAATCTCAACAGGTGCAAGTGCAAGCTCAATATTAGGCACAACTGCAGGCAGCCAAGCAACAAGCATATCAGCAAGCCCTACAGTAGTACCAAGCACAACAAGAAGTAGCATTACTAGCCCAAAAACAAGCATTGTTGGTACAACAATAACATGTCCAACAACAAGTGTTGTTGGCGTAGCAACAACATGACCAACAACAGGAATTATTGGTGCAACAATAGCAATACCAACAACAAGCGTTGTTGGCACAACAACAAATGAAAGCATATCAACAAGCCTTGATTTCTCAGCAGAGCTTGCAACCAACTCCTACCAACACACCCAACACTCCACCCATCACTCAAACACCTCGACCACTTCAAAACACATTCACTCCACCCCCTAATCTACAAGATGACGTGACAACATGGTGCAAATCAAGTTGCTCTCACAATAGGTGCTCGATCTTCAATTAGGGAAAATCATGAAAACACCCAACAACTTGTGTCCCTATCAGTTCGACGAGAACCTTGCAATGGTACCATTCCCAAAGGGGTTTGAAATCCCCAAGTTTGACAAATATTGTGGGATGGGAAACCTTGAAGATCAAATCAGGGAATTTTAGGTACATTGCATGGAAGTTGCATATGATGATACATATCTGATGTGGCTATTCCTTAGAAGTTTGGTTGGTCCCACCATGGAGTGGTTCTCTCGCCTTCCTCCTGGCATCAAAAAATTCCAGGAGATTGTGATGTGTTCATAAAAAACTACACCTTCAATATCGGTATGGACGTTAGTCTAGAGGAACTCTCTGCACTTAAACAAGCCAAGGGGGAATCATTCACTTCCTTCTTGCAATGATGGCAATCCAAGGCCAATAGATGAAAATGGGCCATGCCTGAAGAACAACAAGTTTGCACCATCGTCACTAATCTTGAGAAAACCTTGGCATTTCATCTTAAGGTACAATGTATCACCACTTACGACCAATTGATCCCCAAAGCACTCAACATCGAATGAGCCCTTATTTCACAAGGGGGAACACCTTCATATCGAGAAAATCAAGACAATCTCCCATCCACCAATTATAATGAGAAACCTTGCATGTGGGTGAGAAAAAAAAATGTCACCAATGATGGTGTGGTGGACGCCAAGGTCATAATCAACACTCCAAAACAAAATATCCAAAACTACCAACAACCGCAGAACAACAATCGAAACAACATGCAAACCAATGCGGTATCACAACAATAACCAATCAAAAATTAGGTCAACAACCTAATAATCAAGGGGGACCACCTCTACGAAACATAAATCCCCCCAAGTGAAAGTACACTGCCCTTGGGGAACCCATCAAAGTTGTCATGAAGAAATTGATAAACAAAAATCTCATCAAGATCCCCTCTTATGAGAACTATCAGGAACCCCAAGTAAAACCACCATGGTACAATGAGAATCACCTTTGTGATTTTCACAAAATCAAGGGGAACACCACTAACAGCTGCATGAGGTTGAAAAATATAATCCAAGACCTCATTGATGACAAGATCATAAATGTTGAGCAACCAGCTGGGAATCAGAACTTGAAAATATACATGAATCTGATGTCAGACCATAGCCAAGGGAAAAAACATGGGAAACAAAAGTATTCCAATGTGAACCATGTGTATGATCATGTTGTTGCATCCATTGATGAAATGGTTACCGTTGTCACCATGAAAGGAGCCAAAACTGATTGTGGATTCACCACATGCGGCGGTAAAGTCACCATTGTTGGATCATCGCAGCCACCTAGAGTATCCACTTCCAATCCAAAATTTGTTCCTAATGGATACAATGTCCTAGACCAGCTGAAAAGAACCCCCGCTCAGATCTCCATCATGGAGTTGCTAAAGATATCACAAACACACAAAAAGATCCTTAAGGAAGCATTGGCTTCATCTACCATCTCTATGGATCTCGATGCTGACCAGTTCCAAGCTATGGTCAGAAACATTATCACCCCAAATATCCTCACATTCTCTGATCAAGACTTTTCTTCTCAACCATCTCACAATCGTGCACTCCACCTTGAAGTCCTGGTCCATAAGAACAAAGTTAAAAGGGTCTTAGTGGATGGGGGTGCAGGACTAAACCTCTATTCCCTCAAATTAATGAAAAATCTGGGATTCTTAGAGGATTCCATTCAAAAGGGTAAGGGCATCACAATCAATGCTTATGATGATCAAGAAAGAGTGTCTTAGGGCACTATTCAATTCCATATTCAAGTAGGGCCAACCATTATGGAAACAACCTGTTAGGTCCTGACTTGCCTTATAACATTCTCCTAGGGCGCCCGTGGATCCATGGGATGCAAGCAGTGGCATCAACTTTCCATTAGTGTGTCAAGTTCACATACCAAAACCAAGAGGTCATGATTCATGGGGATCCTGAACCCTTTTCTTACTACAATAACCTAGAAGCAAAATACTATAAAATACCCCAAGTACTGAAGAACAATGAGGGCCCTTCAACCCCATATGTAGACCTAGCTACCTTGGCCTCCACTTCTGAGACAAAGACACCTGCCATCCCTGAAATCTCTAAAATCAAAGTCATTATCCAAGACAATGGGTGTGGGGATTATAAAATGAAGAAGGGTTATTTCGTGATAGGAGAATTACCTCAATCTCCTAGGTCTCATGGGAAACCCCAACCAACTGGAACATCATCCCAATCCTTTAGAGCGGACCCTTCCATATTCAGAAGTTGGGGGGAGCTAAGTAGATAAGTGGTTGATGAAAGAGACATATCAAGCTTGTTGTACCAAGATGAAAGGCCTGTGCCTGATCTTCCCCTAGATGAAAGTAGCAAAGGACTCTAAATGATGCTTAGTATGGGCTATGACAGAAACAAGAGACTTGGACAAAATGACAATGGTCTTCTAGTACCCATCATTCCTAAGACACACATGAGAAATCTTGGCCTTAGATGTACCCCTCCGAGTATAACCATACATGGCCACGATCCCCCAGTTAAAGAAGTCAAGACTCCCCCTCAGCTATTAGTAGCCAAACTTCAGTTACCCATATCCACAGGTCAAGTCATAGACAACTTTACATTTGACATAACTAGCATCTGTAGTAGTAGTGATAAGGAAGATTCCATAACTGACTTACCAATGCTATTTGAGAATTCCTCTCTCCTCATGATTAGTACCTTATCATTTGATTCAACTAGTCAAACCCATGAAATAAACCTAGTCTATCCCCAGCTCATTGACTACGACCAAAGAGGACCACCAGTTCTAGACACACTCGAAAATGATGAGGCGCTCTCAAAATTCATGGGATTACAGGATATGGTACCATACGAAGATCACAAGTTCGGGTTTGACATCATACTATACACACATTCTTATTACGGGGAAACCATTGAATCCTTCAATCGCAAAAGTGAAAACTTGAGAATAATCTCTAGGTCTTTGAATGAAAACTAAAATGTGGCACTCCCTGACTCGAAAAAAGTAAGAATAAAGGACATATCCAATGGTGAAAACCTCTTTGAGGCACCAGAGGATGAAGGATTCAATCTTCCTCTCAATGCAATTCATCAGGAAAAGTTTGTGGTCTTAGCAGAAACATGCAATCCAGTCAACTTGGGAACAAAGGAACAACCACGCATAACATTCTATGCAGAATCACTTCTCATAAAATAATAGGAACTCCTAGCTACATTCCTAAGAGAAAGAAAAGTCAACTTCGCATGGACTTATGCTGACATGCCTGGGCTTGATCTAGAGGTTGTGGTCCATCACCTTGTTGTATACCCCGAAGCCAAGCCTATCAAACAAAAGCTCAGAAAAATGCATCCCTAGATAGCTCTATTGGTCAAAATGAAACTAAAAAATCTCCTGGATGCAGGATTCATATGCCTGATAGATTACCCAGGGTGGGTCTCTAATCTTGTACCTATTTCAAACCCCGCTGGCGGCATCTGTATCTGCATAGATTTTAGAGATTTAAACAAGGCATGTCCCAAGGATGACTTCCTGCTTCCAAACATCGATATGATCGTAGATATGACTGCGAGACATGATATGCTTTCACTGATGGACAGATTCTCTGTGTATAACCAAATCATGATAGCCAAAGAAGACCAACACAAGACTGCCTTCACGTGTTAGTGGGGAACATACTATTGGAAATTGATGTCACTTGGGCTGAAGAATGCAGGAGCAACCTATCAGAGGGCCATGACACTAATCTTTCATGAAATGATCCACAAAGCTATGGAAGATTATGTGGATGATATATTGGCTAAGTCAAAGAAAAGCCAAGATCACATAGCTACATTGGGATCCATCTTTGATAGGTTCGAGGAATACAAAGTCAGACTCAACCCAAAGAAGTGTGTCTTCAGAGTACAGTCAGGGAAGCTCCTTGGGTACATAATTTCCATGAGAGGGATTGAGATAGATCCAACCAAGGTCAAGGCCATTCTTGAAATGGAGGCACCTAAAACACTGAAACAGCTAACAGGTTTACAAGGAAGAATCTAGTCCATCCATAGATTCATAGCACAACTAGTAGACAAGGTTGTCCCCTACTCTCATCTACTCCACAAGGGGGTAGCATACAAGTGGGATGAAAAGTGTGATCAAGCCTTCAAAAAAATCAAGGAGTATTTACTCACGCCGCCAGTCCTCATGCCACCCATTCTTGGAAAAATTTGATCTTATACATATTAGAATAGCAACAGCTCTCGATGCTCTCCTAGCACAACATGATAAAAATGGAAAAGAGAGAGATATCTATTATATCAGTAGAACTATGGTGGGCCATGAATTGAACTATACATCCATTGAGAAATCATGTCTAGCAGTTGTATTTGCGGCACAAAATTTTAGGCATTACATGCTATCCCATCAAATAAATCTTATCGCAAAGATAGACCCCCTTAAGTACTTGCTTTCCAAAGCAACACTTATAGGGAAGACAAAAAAGTGGGTTATGATCCTCATAGAACATGACATAGAGTACGTAGAACATAAGGCCATTAAAGGGCAAGCTATTGCAGACCAACTGGTAGAGGCACCAATCTACTTAGAGAACCCACTTGTCTCAGAATTCCTTGATGAATCAATCTTCAACTTAAGTGTGGCAGACCATTGGAAAATGTAATTCGATGGGTCCTATACACAACATGGGTCAGAAGCATGAATTTTCTTCATCACTCCATAGGGAGATTGTATACCTAAATCATACATGTTTTCATTCCCCTGCACAAACAACATAGTAGAATATGAAGCTCTTGTCATAGGGCTAAGGATAGCAGTGCAATGGCAGATAATGGAACTTAAGGTATATGGAGATTCACAACTTATAATCAACTAGGTAAACAGTGAGTACCAAACAAAGGACAACAAGTTGAGTCCCTACAAAAAGTTGGTGGAAAGCCTTAAGGAGTTCTTCATTGATATCTCATTTGAGCAGCTACCAAGAGCAAACAATAGAGTGACAGACACCATGGCTACAATCAGATCACTCCTAGAAATCCCATGCAACATCCCAAAGCAAGAATTCCTCATAGACCAGCTTCTTGTGCCTACATTTGAGGTACCGAAGTCCAAATTTGTGTGTGAAATTGTCAGTCCTAATGATCCCTAGTACCATGAGATATACACTTATTTAAGAATAGGAGTTCTCCCCGCAGACATAACCCTGAACCTCAAAAAAGCCTTTGTCAAAAAAGCATCTTGTTTTGTCATCCTAGGAGATACCCTTTATCGTAGAATCACTGAAGGAACCCTGTTACATTGCCTAAACATTGAGGAAGCCTTGACTACTTTAAATGAGGTACATAATGGTATTTTTTGTTCACACTCAAGTGGTATGAACTTGGCTAAGAAATTGCTGAGGATGGGGTACTATTGGCCAACAATGGAAAGAGAAGCACATGACTATGTTAGAAGTGTCCATAATGTCAGCAGCATGAGGACCTCATCCATGCACCAACTCAAGAGCTTCATTTGATTGTCACACCTTGGCCCTTTTCACAATGGGGGCTCAATCTCATTGGAAAAATCACCCACACCTCATCTAGTGAGCACAAATTCATCATCATTTCCATTGAGTACTTCACAAAGTGGGTGGAAGCCATCCCCATGAATTACATCACTAGAAAGCAGATATCAAAATTCATCCTAAACTACCTAATATGCCGCTACGGTGTCCCACAAGTCATTATCTCAGATAATGGGACACCATTCAAAAATAAGGACGACTGCTACCTATGCTACAAATTAAAAATCCAAAATCACTTTTCCACTCTATATTAACCCCAAGGAAATGGCCAAGCAAAAGCTACCAACAAAACCATCTTGAAAATCCTCAATAAAATAGTCAATAAAGCTGGTCGTGACTAGTATTTGCAGCTAAATCCTGCCTTATGGGCCTATTAGACCAACATCCACACACCAACAAGTGCCACCCCATTCTCCCTGGTCTACGAATTAGAAGCCATACTCCCCATCGAGATCGAGCTCTTGTCCTGCAGAACCTTATCACAGATGAATAATATCGGGTGTCAAGACTGAATGAGCTAGAATTGCTAGATGAACGATGAATGGAGGCCTTAAACCACTTGCAGGTGTATCAGAACTGACTCAAGCAAAGTTATAACAAGAAGATCAAGAGTCGACATTCCGTAGGAGATGCAGGGATAGCTAGCTAATAAGAAGAGCATCCCAACTAAGGACAAAACTAAAGTTGAACCCACCTGGTTGGGACCATTCATCATCACCATGAGCTTGCGTTAGGCATACACATTTGTCAACACTGCATGAAGCCTAGCCAAGAGCCCATGAACAACTCCCATCTCAAAAAGTTTTATGACTAAATCTTTCAAAGGCATAAAACCAAAAATACAAAAAATTAGAAAATGTCCTAAAGAATGGTCAAATTCCCCATGAAAACCTAGAAAATAGGCATCTTGGTGACAACAAAAAATCAGAAAAAAGGATTAAAATAGTAAAGAGAAAAATCCTCCTCTAGTGAAACTACTCGCTGGCACTCAAGTAAGTACCTTGGTGAAACCTAGCAACAGGTGCCTTAAAATAAGCACCTTCCATCCACTAGGATCTCCACGCTTGTTACACATCATCCATCATGCTTTCATCATCCATCACATTCCATAATTCCATCTCATTACCTATCTCAGATCTCAAGATCATAGCTCACCGGTGGTTCTCGCTTCATGATCACTCCTAGTATTTGGCCTATCTCGTCGGCTTGTCCTACCTTTTATCGTAGTAGTCTATTGCATCACATTGGGGCATGTTCTTGCATTGGATCAGATTTGTGTATATACTTGAAGTCTTCTTAAAATCAAAAAAATCAAAAAACATTCATAAAATCAAAAAAATCCAAAAACATTCATAAAATCAAAAAAATCCAAAAAAACATTCAAAATCCAAAAAAATGTCAAAATGTCAGTCAAAAGGTCAAAAAATAGAGTTTTCTTGTCGAACTACGGTTCTCTGAGCTCTGAACGTAGGTAAGGTTGATCTTTGAATCATCCCCCAAGACACTTAGGTTAGTCATTTAGGAGTTTGTCATAATAAATTAGCAATCCATTTGTTTATATCTCATCAATAATCAAGTTTGTGTCAGTTGAACTACATGGTCTCTGCATGTATAACATAGGCAAGGCTAATCTATTGATCAAACCCTGAGGCCCCTAGGATAGGTCTTTACGTTAGTCTCTTGGTCAAAATCTCAGAAAACACCAAAAACATTTGAAAATCTGAAAATCAAAACATTTGAAAAATCTCAAAAATACCAAAAATAGCCTCAAAACATTTCAAAAACTTCAAAAACATCTAAATATTTTAAAAAATCCATCCATATCATCTTGCTTTGACTCGCAATAAACATCACTCATAATAAATCAACCGTCATCCTCAACCTTTGGTGAAATAGTTGGGAACAAGTCTAGCAGGTTACAAGTGAAAACTTAAGCGTCAAGGTCTCAAGTCTAGGTCAGTAAGTAAACAAGTTGGTCATCTCTTTGTGTCAATATCCTATCATCCAATCAGTCCCAAATCAATCATCTAATAACATCATGTCATAGGATGCATCCTTCCTGCAATGGACATCAACATCAGGCATCATTGTAGTTTAGTCTTGGCTAGTGGTATGAAGAACATTAGCTTGTTTGTTTACTTTATCTTTGTCTTTTGACTTATCTTATTTGCGCTCATTCTGATGACCTCTCAATGATGTCCAAAAAAAAGGATTTAGAGAGAAAGGAATGGGGCAATGATCATTATCTTTTATCTGTTGTGCTTGTTGGATATTCTTGTAATATAACTTGGTCATGTGTGCTTTGTTTGGTTTATAGGGAGAGTGTTTTAGGTGTCTTGTTGACCACATAGGAAGGATTTCCTTTCTATATTTTGGTTTGAGATATTTGGAATATCTGAACTGCATTTTAAATAAGGTTCATTATTCCAGGTGTGAGAAGGAGTACTCCTATTTGATTGTCGAGTCAAAGTCCATCACACTAGGTACAACACCATCCTAGTTCTTTATACCTTGATGCATCGTGCCTATGTGTATTATCAAACATAAGGTAAATAGCCCTTTTAAAGTCTCAACCCCTAGTAAGAAAATCATTATCTTCACCATCATCATTATCATCCTCATCATCATCATCATCTTTTGACTTGTTGGAGTCTATTACTTTCTTCTATCTTCTTTCCACGCTAACATGGTACCATAGCAGTAATCAAAACCATCACTAATGCATCCACAAATCATCAGCATAATACATATCACATCATATCATATAGGAAACATTAATCATTTCACATGCATTGCATTTCATCATTAATATAGACTGGTTATTCTAAGCATCTCATAAACCATACATTTACATTCATTGCATACATTTCATCCATTTACATCATCACGTAGGTATCATAACATAAGCATCATCATATCGTATCATATGGATCCTCATATAGCCATCATCATATCATATGCATCATCATGTCACCCATAAACGCATCACCATATCATACATAAGAAAGATAGTGAAAAAGAAAAAGATTGCATCTCATACATTTTATTATCCATTAAGCATCATAATATAGATCTACTAGTCTAGGCATTTGCATATCATAACATTTGCATACATCATCATAAAAGTGCAAAGAAAATATACTGAAAAATAAATGCATCCATAAAATCACTGCATCAGATCATTATAACATCATTGCATTGCATCACATATAGATCATTGCATATAGAAAGTAAAAACGCCCATCACATAGTGCATAAATAAAATAGAGCACATCATACATCAGATCAAATAATCTCATCTCATATATATTATCAAAATAATACACTGTCATGGTACAGGATCAGGATCAAGTGTGTATCAATCAATACAAGTACAATTTCCCATAGGGCTATCAAAAAATGAGCTCGTGTATCACAAAAAGAATATTGTCTCTGATCAAAATGTAAGCTAGCCCTGTTGGTTGCTCCCGTCACCGCCCGACCTCTCCCCGCGACCCTCTAGAGGACTGTATCATATCTTTGGTGTATAGTCTAGGACCTGTGCGGCCCAAGGCACAACCTAATGGTAATGCACATGATAATAATCCACCTCTCAAATGGCATCTCGGTATGCCCATAGGGATACTGTGCTCCTAGAGGAGGATGCAGCCATACTCTCTAGTTGTTGTCTCTAGCCCATCTATGATGTTGTCTACCACTCAACAGCCTATCATTGTTGAATCGCCTGATCCCTCTCCACTGTAAGGTTCAAGAACTGTTGTCTCTCTTGATCTTGCTCAACCTTTAGGGTGACAACCTATGCTTGTAACTGCAAAATTTTCCTATCCCTAGGGTCTGGCTGTGGTGGTGGCTAGACGGGTGGCTGGTCCTGATGACCATCTCTCGGTGGCATTTGTTGCCTGTCCTGGTCCTAGTGACCATCCCTATGCTACTCTAGCTGATGAGGAGGTGATCCTCCTCCTCCTCCTCTACCTTTTCCGCCATCCATGTCTCCATCTCCGTCTCCGTCTCCATCCCCCCTGCCTGCTCGGCCCCACCCTCACCTTACACCTCAGCCTCTAGGTCTCCTCTTCGGTAACTGTGCTCCTAGAACTATCAATCTGACTGGAGGAAAAAACCAATCTCTATAGGCTTGTATGGTGATTGGGTCTGCCTATCCCTAATCATAAGGCCACGACCTGGCCACTAACTACATGAAAATATGAACTACATCTGTTGCAGGGATCATCTAACCCCATGTCGTCTCCCTCATAGTACGGGTGAAGATGGCCACGTACTGGTCATCAGGACGATTCTGTGTGTCCCCAAACTGTTGGGTCACTCAGTTGGGAAAATGTCTCTCAACCATCATGTGCTCCCTACCTTGCATCAATCGGTCCTACCTGGAAAAGAATAACTATTGTACATCATCGTACTAGGTTGGCATCCCAAGATAAAGCCTCCATGTGAAAATTCTCATCTCATCGATGACTCGTTGCCAATTCTGAATGCCTGCTACCCCTGTGCATGAAAAGGTAACTGCACCCCTGTATCTCTAGATGACTGGATCATCCAACTCCATGTCACCTGGTGTAACTCTGACATGATAGAGCACTGCAATGTGCTCCCAGTCCCAAATGTGCAGTAATGTGACCCTTGATCCGATAGCCCGACTATCATAGTAAGCAAACTCGTGAAGGTCATGGTATAGGGAGGCCATCATCATTGGGCCCCAAGCAAAGCAATCCCTTCATCAGAGCATTTATTCCCAAGCAAGACCCCATCTCAGGCTAAAGTATCGCCCATGCTGATTTGGTGCTACGAGTCCTGAAATGATCACAACTACTATCAATCTGAAAGGTGGTACCCATGCCTATACCGCTTTGAGCTCGATCTATCACTCGCTGAAAATAATCTCATCGACGCCAATGATATCATATGTGTCCCTTTACCACCATCCACATCATAGATGACTCTCTCTAGGATAGGAAATTGAAGAATACACCACACGCCCTCCGTGGTCACTGGCCTCGGCCAGGAAGGTGGAATGAAGCAGCCTTTGTTGTGCTAGCACTGGGCCAATGCTGTCATCGCTTCTCCGGATGTGTCTCAATGATCAAGTATATGCCATGTACCATAATCCATGGCTCCTGTGTGCTCCGGATCACCCCTATCCAAAGGGGATCCTAAGTCAATTTGCTCAATAATTAAGATTTGTGTTTCAGATGAATGGACTCCTGCCCATGTCCTCCTACATCGTGAGCCACCGCACAAGCCTTTGTAAAAATTGTGATCCTATTTGAAGTTCGTGCAACCAAAATGGAAAATGTGTCACTATCCACATAAGAAGTCACTATTTGAAAGTTCCAACCGCGACTGCTGAAGCCAAAAGTTCCAACTCGTGTCACGGTAGTTTGAAAGTGATCCATTTTGACCTCTAACCAAAATCCAAAGGACCGCTTATGGTGCACTTTCAAGTGCGACACACTTTGAGAGAAAAATGGTAATTTATAAACTCTTCCCACTACAGCACAACTTGCATCACGGGCGCAATTTAGGCCCATGCAACGCCGGGATGAAAGCTTTTCAATGGGTGCTATATATAATCGCTGGACTTTGTTGGACTTCGACCTCTAATAAAATGAGCCTAAAAATCAAAATAAAAGGTTGGGACAAGATGACATACTGGTGGTCCTATGCCGAGAAGCCTCTGGTACACTCACACATGCTCAGAAATGTGTCATGGAAGCATACGTTGTGCCATCTTGATCAGACCTTAGAGCTCAAATCACAAGGAATTCTAAAGGCTAGGTGTGCAAATGAATTGGAAGTAGCCCCCATCACCATTACTCTGTGTTAGGGTTTTGGAACCCCTGGGCTTCTTGTTTTGCCTCGATTGAAGGTCAGTTTTGCATCATTATTTTGAGTTTTCGTAATGTTTTGGCATTCCTGAGCCTTTATAATCTGTTTCCGCACCTTGTCCTCTTTTATGCGAGATCACCTAAAAAATTGAAATTTTCATCCTGATCTCGAGGCAGATACCAGCATAATCCCATCATCTGGCAATAGTGGGGCATTTTAAAATTGATATTTTTTTCAATTTTGATTGAGACATGTTTATTCTTTGAATCAACGCAGCAGTACATTACTTCAAAGAGGCAAAATGTAGACACAGAAAACGTACCAATCACACTTGATCCTAATTACTAACATCGCTTTGTCCGAATCATCTTCTTTGCTAATTATTTAATCAGGTAGTCTGTATTTGATTAAATTCATCACATTTCATCTCTTAATTAAATAAATCATTATTTATCTAATGAAATCTTTCTCTCCTATTAATTGAATAAATCAATGTTATTTAATTAACCCTATAGTCTCTCTTTAATTAAATAAATCATTTTATTTAATTAAATCTCTAAAGTCTTTATATTAAATTAAATAAATCAATCTTTATTTAATTTATTCTAACATCATCCCTCTTTAATCAAATAAATCAAAATATTTATTTGATTAAATCTAAATCATATTCCTCTCAACTTTGATTTAAATCAATCCAAAAATATAAATCAAATTGTCACATCAACTAATCTCCTTTTAATTTAATCAAATATTGATTAAATTAATCTTAATCACCTAAATCCTCTATATTTTACCACTTGCACATGAAAATACATTTAAGTGATTTATTAAATCTCTATTTTCTCTCAACATGACATCTTTAGGGGAATATTCCTCCAAGTTTGAAAATCCCTCCAAGTGGATTTGTCCTTCCAACAAAGCATTTAACCCTCTTTCATGTCCTTGTGCATTGAGCCAAGTGGCATTTATTTCATTTCTTTCCCTCTCCAACATGTCATTTCATGAATTTCAAAATCCACCTAATATCATTTATTGGCACATTCATCAAAATGTGCTCAACCTTCAACCTCTCACATGTTGACAAGTGGCATTTGGCCATTGGTTCAGGATTAGTCCCACATTCATCCATTTTGCCTCATTCTCCACCATTCTCATCTATAAATAAGAGGCTTTCCTTTGTATTTTGGATCCACAACTTAGAGAAAAGTTACTATCTTCATATTTAGAGAAAATTCATCCATTGCCATAGCATTTTCCATCATCATAGCTAGGTTATTATAGATTTCATCAAGGAAGCACTTTGTTCATCATCATCAAGTGGATCAATCTTCATCAAGCTTACAAGGGATTGGGAAAGGGCCAATTTCCACATAAAATTGGCACCAATTCCCCCATGGGATTGAGATTTTGCATGCTTTAATAGGATTTAATAGTTTTTCTTGTTTTGTTCTTCATTTCTTTCCTATTTTGAGCATTGTAGATGAATTTCATGGGGAATCTTAGTTCTAACTTGCATATGGATCTAATATTGTGTTTGTTTGCTATGATTGTGTAGGTCTAGGATTGGGGTTCACACCATTTATGTGGATAGATCAATGTCAAGAGGCCTTTCAACAGATACAGGATTATCTACTAACACCTCTAGTCCTAATGCCTCTTATTGATCGAAGAAATCTTATACTCTACATATCAACAACCATGTCAAAGCTGGGGAAATTACTCACATAGAATGGAAATGAAGGATGAGAAAGGGAAATTTATTATATTAGTTGTACACTTGTAGGATATGAGCTCAACTATAGTCCTATTGAATGTGTCTTCCTTGTAGTGGTTTTTTCCACTCAAAGACTTGGGCATTACATGTTGAACCATCAAACATAGCTTGTAGCCAAAATAGATCCTTTAAATTATCTCCTTAGCAAAACAACCTTGTTAGGTCAATTAGCTAAATGGGTAATGATACTAAGTGAATATGATATTCAATATGTTGAACGAAAGGTGATAAAAGGACACGTTATAGCCAACCAACTCGTAAACACACCCAGAAAAGTAGATCATACCATGGTATCAAACTTTCCTGATAGGTCTATCTTCACATTAGATACGACAGTGACATGGAAGTTATATTTTTATGGATCTCACACAAATTATGGTTCAGGAGTAGGCATACTGTTTGTTACACCCCAAGGAGATACCATACCTAAGTCATTCATAATTTCTTTCTCTTATACCAACAACATAGCAGAATACAAGGCCCTACTCACAGGACTTCACATCGCTATCAAATGGAAGATCAAAATCCTTCAAGTATATGGTGAATCACGGATGGTTATCCAATAAGTTAATGATGACTATGACACAAAGGATGAGAAGCTCACTCCATAAAAATTAATGGTTGATAGTTTTAAGCAGTACTTTGATGACATCATCTTTTTGTAGGTCCACTAAATCCAAAACAAGGTAGTCGATGCCATGTCAAAAATTGGTTCCCTCTTGGACATTCCAAATAACGTGTTGTAATACGAGTTGTTGGTAAAATAGCTATTGATCCCCACCTTCAATATCCTTGAGTTTGAGAGTGTGTTTGAACTTGTTGGTCCTAACTTCCCTTGGTACCAATATTTTTATGACTACCTACATTACCAAGTTATTCCCCCTGACCTATCTGCCAATCACCACAAGACTTTCATCCATAAAACCTCTAGATATGCAATCATCGATGACACTCTTTATCATTGAAGCCTAGACAACATCCTCTTGAGATGTCTCAATACTAACGAAGAACAAACAACCTTATGAGAGGTATAGGAAGGTATATATGGAGCCCACTCTAGTGGTCCTACTTTAGCTAAGAAGATCATGCACACTAGATACTATTGGCCCATGATGGAAAGTGATGCATACCACTTTTTCAGGAAGTGTCGACAGTGTCAGATACATGGAGACCTTATACATGCACTGGCTCAATAACTCTAGTTGATCACATCACCATGGCCCTTTGCCCAGTGGGGACTTGACCACATAAGTAAAATCCATCCCACTTCATCCAATGGCCATAAGTTCATTATTATAGCGACCGAATATTTCACCAAATGGATTGAAGCTATTCCCATGACACACATTACTAGCAAACAAATATCTAAATTCATCCTTAATCACATCATTTTCTGGTATGGTTTCCCACAATCCATCATCACTAATAATAGTCATCCCTTTAAGAACCAAGATGTCCACCAATTATGTGAAAAAATTCCATATCCAACACCACTTCACCACCCCATACTATCCATAAGGTAACGTCCAAGCTGAAACATCCAATAAGACCATCATTAAAATCCTAAAGAAGACTGTTAATGACATTGGTCATGACTAGCACCTTCAACTCAACCCCGCCTTATGGGCCTACCATACTAGTATTTGTACTCCCATAGGAGCCACACCATATTCCCTAGTCTTTGGTTTTGAAGCCATCCTTCCTATTGAGGTCGAGTTACCTTCCCTGAGGGTATCTATGCAAGGGCTTATTGACAATGAAGAATATCGTGTATCCAGATTGCTTGAGTTGGAATTATTAGATGAATGAAGACATAATGCATTGGTCCACAACAATCTTATCAAAACTGTCTTCATCACAGTTACAATAAAAAGGTTTAATCAAACACTTTGACATTGGTGACTTTGTTTTAATGGAAAATCCCAAGAATGAAGAAAAAAGGGAGAAGCCTGGAAATTTTGAGACTAATTGGTTGATTCCATACATCATAATAGCAGTATATGGATCTAGAGCTTATCAGATTTCTATTCTTGAAGGTGAACCATTTTCAGAGCCTATCAATAGATTACACTTAAAAAAATTCTACACCTAGCTTCATATAGCCTTGTCAACACATAAAAAATACAAAAAAATGAAAAAAAATAAATTTGGAACCTTGATGAAAACCTTGCAAACAGGTGTCTTGTGTGACTAGAAAAAAATTAAATTAAAAGAAATTAGTAAAGAGAAATAATTCATCCAGTAGTGAAAACCACTTCGGTGGCACTTTGGATAAGTACATGGTGAAAACCTGGCAAATAGGCACCATGTGTATTCAATCTTTTGCTCCATCTTCTACCATCATTCTATTTGATTGCCCACCCTTACTCATAATAAATTCGCTTCCACGCTTCCATACATCATCCATAATGAGGGTCAATGTAGGATCATGGGGGTCCAAACTAGGCCCTTAACTAGCAATGAAAATTCAGAAAAACAGAGTTAGACAAATTTACATAAAAAATTAAATAATTTTATATTAACATAATTTAAAAAATATGTAAGAACAAAATTTGTGGAAAATTGAATGTAGTTTCTAAGATACTAGTCCTTTTTTGGAAAAAAGTAAACCTATTTGGTGAAAATTTGAAATTTCAATGCAATAGTACTAAATTTTCAAGAAAAAATAAAATGTAGGTGTATGTCTGACCAACCTAAGTATAAGAAAAAAATAATATATTTTTTAAAACTTTCAATATAAGTAGAGGACACATGCCTCGATGTGCCGCATTTTTTTTTGTAATTTTTTTGCAAGTAAATAATTAGTTATGAATTTTTTATTATAACTTTTTTTAAATATTAAAACTTGTTTGTCTAACCACCATAACTTGCTCAAAATTTTATGAAATTTAAGTTCTCTTCTTTTATCCTATAGTATGGGAAGCATAGAATGTGCCACATCTTTTGGATTCAAAAAATGTTAAATCATTTAGGAATTATAGATGTTTTTCAATCAACCTATCAATCAAGACTTTATTTAGAATGCATGTAGAAAATCAATAATAATTATCTATCTAATTCCAAATAAGGCATATCTTATATTTGTGGAAAGCTGGCAATTTTCTCAATAAACCCTTTTTGTTTCATCAAATTTGGATTAAAAAAAATTGTCAGCCACTTTTTGGACCCCCATGATCTTGCACTCACCCATAATGCTTTGCTATCCTTCCCGTAGCCTGAAATGATTGACATTACACACCTTTCACCTTACATATCCATCCACAATAAGGCTTATCTGATTCCATACATCGTAATAGCAGTATTGGAGGTCGCTATGTCAAAAATCAAAATCAAAATCAAAACTTGTCAAAAATCCAAAACGAATCAAAACATGTCAAAAATAAAAAAAAAATCAAAACATGTCAAAAATCAAAAAAATCAAAGCATGTCAAAAAAAATAAAAAAATCAAAACATGAAAAAATCCAAAAAAAATCCAAATAACCTTCAAAAATCCCAAAAATAGAGTCAGTGTCAAGTCATGTTAGTCTACGTCCATTAAACTATGTTGCCTCTACATGTATAATGTAGGCAAGGCCATCATCGATGAGCCCCCGAGCCACTAGGTCAGTCCTTTAGGGTTTTTCAAGTCAAGTCAAGTCAGGTCGAACTATGAGGCAAACCAATAAGTTGCTAGGAAGAAAGACCACATGCAAACCAATAAGTTGCTAGGAGGAAAGACCACATGCAAACCAATAAGCCGCTAGGAGGCAAATCCACATGGAACTAGACTCCACATTAGTAAATTGGAATTAGGGATATTTTATGGCATAAAACAAAGTAGTGCTAATGCAGTATCTTAGAACACAAGATCAAAGAAAGGAGCAATGGATAATGATATATCTTCCATTGGTGATCAAGCATCAAACTTCCAACCATCCCAAGAAGCTATGATTGCTAGAACAGTAGGTAGGACAATTTTTCTACAACCAAATTAGTCTATTGGTAGGAGTAACAAGGTAATGGAACAACCTCAAGTCACCCATTTAGTAATTGGATCTTGTTGTTCCATATTTTTCATCTAAGGTTAGTCAAAATCCCTTCAATATAGTTGATCAAATGAAGAAGGCCAACCTAAATGTCGCCATGTGGGAAGCTTTATCTATCCCATCTCAAGGGGATTTGTCGTAAAAAGCTCTAGAAGGATTCAAAGAGATAAATGATATCCCAGAAAAGGAGGAGCTACTCCACCAATCAACCTAGTTCAACCCAAGGAAGAAGGAAATTCAAGTAAAATCAATAAGCCACCATCCTTCTATTTATCTTTGATTATTGGAAATCATATATGCATAACTATATGATATATTTAGGGGCTAGCGGTTTTATTATGCCCAAAAGGTAGTTGATATGCTTGGAATTAATTATGAACTTGTGATAAAAGGATTTTTACAATTGGATGACACTGATATCAAGATAGTGGGGGTGATTAAGGACCTAAAATTTAAATTACTTGCATGCCTTGGCTGCATTATATTACAAGATATTTCAGTCACTAATCTCCTTGCTTTCTTTGCTAGATGCTTGTCCAGAGATTTCACTACTAAGGTAGGTGGATATTTATCTTCTGATTGGTCCCATATGATATTCAGGACTAGGCATGGTACCAAAGTGACCATCAAAGTTGAGCCTATTACAAAGGATCATATTGAGACTTATACTCACAGCCCCATAAATATGAATTACACATTGCATGATCAAGAGGATGAGTGTTTTGTTCATGAGCCTGTTACTCTCTTAGAGGAGGTTCCTAATTTTCTATTAGAGGAATAATGAAATGTATTTTAGTTTGATCCACTACTTGAGGTAGAGGAGAATGGTCTTGGCACCTATTGCATTCATGAGGAAAATGCCCCTATCCAAATGAAGTAGATCTAGAGGGATTGTGGCAGCTATTTTTTTATGGCTCTAGAAACAAGAATGGTGCAGGTGCTAGTATAATGCTATTATTCACAATTAAGGAGAATTATTACTTCTCTTTCAAGTTTCAATTTAGTTGCACCAATAATGTAGCTGAGTATGAAGAACTCATCGAAGGTGTCCAGCTTGCGTAAAAAAGGAAGATCAAATTGTTGCAGGTCTTTGGATAAATTGAACTAGTTGTCAACTAGTTCATAACTCAAAGTATAACAAAGAATAACTTTCTCAAATCCTACAAACATATAGTTTAGGATTTCATTGAGTATTTTGAGGTTTTTGGCATCTAGACTATCCCTAAAAACCAGAACAAGCATGTTGACAAAATTTTAGCAATTGGTTCCCAATTTGATATACCAACCCACATCACAAACAAAAGGTAGCAACATATCAAGTTTTTTGTAAGGCATGTTGTTTTAGACAACCAAGCCAATTGCTAGGTCTTTGAAAATGACTAACAAATTATCAATTTTCTACAAGAGGAGGTAGATTTTTCTAGTAAGAATCAGTCTAGGCTACAAGACCAATACAATGATAAGATCATGTAGCTAAACAACAACAAGTTATTGGAGGATCTCATCACCATTGAGGGTATCTTTAATTCAGATGACCAATTGAAACAAAGGAAGATGAACCTAGCTACAAGAAAGGGTGACAAGAAACTGGTTGCCATTGCATAAGAAAGATCATTAAACTTGGGAAAGGTATTCTCTACATCTAAACATTAAATCTTCATTAATATTTGCAATAAATATAGTGACATAGTTGCATGGACTTATGAAGACTTAAAGGGTTTTGACCCAAACCTTTCCCAACATACCATTGAACTAAATCCTAATGAAAAACTTGAGATAAAAGCAAAGGCAGGTGCAAATCCTAAAACTGATCCCCTAATGAGGATGGAGCTAACTAAACTCATATAAGCTAATATCATCTTTCCTATCAAGCATTATTTATGGGTGGAAAATATTTTCCCTGTCAGGAAAAATAATGGGGAAATAAGGCTTTGTGTTGACTTTAGAGACCTTAACAAGGCTTCCCTAAAGGATCATTACCCTCTCCCCTCAATGGAGTAGATTTTGTAGAGGGTTAGTGGCTCAGAAATGTTTTCTTTCTTGGATGGCTTCTTAAGCTACAATTAGATTTTAGTCCAAGAATTTGACCAACATAAGACAACCTTTACTACTAAATGGGGTACTTATGCTTATTGAAAGATGCCTTTTGGGTTAACCAATGTTGGTGCCACTTTTTAGTGAGCTATGGACATGGCATTTCAAGGTGCATTCAAAAACATTGTGTTGGTCTACTTAGATGATATAACATTTTTTTTCAAAACATGCAAGGGATCACTTTAACCACCTTGAGAAGGTCTTCCAAAAATACAAGGAATATGGTATTTCCCTTAACCCAAACAAGTGTGTCTTGACCAATGACCAACACAAATTACTTGGGAACATTGTTTCCAAAGATAGTTTGACTATTGATCTAGAGAGAATGGATCAATGGAGTCCATATTGGCCATTCCACTCCCCATCCATAAAAAAAGATTACAAAGCTTCTTTGGGATAATTAATTTTGTAATAGGATTCATCCCTAACCTTGTTGCTTTAGTAAAGCCTCTTACCTCCATGCTAAAGAAGAATATGGTTTTCAAGTGGACAAAAGAAGGTAAAGACAACTTTGAGGCCATAAAACAAGAAATTACTCAGTCTAAGACCCTTGTCAACCCCAATTATGAGAAGGATTTTATTCTCTACACTTTTGGAGGATAAGCAAGCATATTAGTTGTCTTGACACAAATAAAAATGAAAATTTGGAGTAGCCAATTTCCTTCTTCAGTGAATGACTTAAAGACTATGAGGTAAAAAAAAACTATGTTGAAGAGAAAGTCATTTTTGTTGTTAGGGCATTGAAAAAGTTTAGACTCATGTTGTCTAATAACAAAAACCAGTTGATGGTTCCCCATAATAGCATCAAATATTTTTTGTTGAGTAGAGATATTAGTGAAAAAAAGAGTTGGATGGATTACTAAGGTGATGGAATATGATGTCAATATTAAGATCTTCAAGCTTATAAGGGGAAAAGGAGAAAAGGATTGTGTCAACAACTTGTCTCGACATTTGAGACTCCTGTAGAGGTTTCCCTAGTATCAATGGAGCACCAATTATCCAACATGAACACTCAAAACAATTAGGTGAATAATATGGCTATATTTTTGCAAGAAGTTAGATACCCTCCAAGTCTAAATAGGACCAAGAGAAGGTATTTAAAGTTGCATTCCATCCACCA
>VDFB02034391.1:0-66644 GCA_007258455.2 Sequoia sempervirens | reverse complement strand
CATGTATATAACATATGAGCTCATTTAGAATGTATTCATTCTCCTCAGGTGCCTAAACTGCTCATCCAAATTGTCGTTGATCATCCTTGCCCAGTCAACATATTCTTTTCCCTCCATCACTACGTTGATGTAATAAAACATCCACAGCTCAAAAATATATACTTGAGAGCTTTCGTTCACCCGACTGAGCATCATAATCAAGTCACAGTATTCTTGCTTCACATCATCAGAGATAATCTGCTTGGGTAGCTTGGTGTGAGAGGCCTAGGCTTCCGCATCCAAACTGAATTAATCATCTCAACACACCTTTCAAAAGAGGAGGCGTACATTCTTTCAACTCTTTCCTTTGTTTTGTACAACGTCTTTTCAAAAGTGGGAATTCCAAATCCCTCTCCAATAGCTTCAGGCGTGAAGTTGGCAAACAACTTGCCATCAGGAGAAACGATTGTCATACGATCCGGCCTATAGCAGTTGGCGCACTCCATAATCAGCTCTGGACAATGAATTGCTGGTGGAAAACCAGCAGCTACATAAAGTCCACTTTTCATAATATTGTGCACTGTGACCGATGGAGAATGGCCACCTTGCCCGTATATTCGACCTCTGAGAGCTTCGAGGTTGTATGGACCAAGATTAGTATCAATCAACCCTCCAACTTTGAAGTAAACTTTGATTCGGAAAGAAACGGCTTGAGGAGCTTCTTTATAATTGCCTGCCTGGACGCATTTTTCTTGCTTGATTCTGCATTTGCAGCTTTGCTTGCAGCCTTGTTTGCTCTTGCAGCATCTCCTCTTCCTGCTTCAGCCATCCTGCAAAATAAAATATAAGCATTAAAATTCAACCTTAGAAAAATAAATCACCTTGAGATGGCCAATATACTGAGTTAACTTCGAAAATAAGAGCTTCAACATTTAAATTTCTAACTCCAAAGCTCAACACTTTCAGCAATATATCTCCCGGCACTTCGAAAAATTTCACCCAAACTCACTCACTTCAGCAATTTCTCCTCAACACTCTTCTTCTCACAATTTCGAATTTGCAACTGGTGAGGAAAAAATGAAAGACTTTGCGGTTTAAATAATTGTGTGAGGAGGCTTATTTTAGCAAGCTCATTCAATTTCAACCTCCACTACTTAGCAATTTTCTAACTTGGGCGCAGTGATGGGTGATTGTCGCAAAGACGGGTCCCAGTTGTCATAGAGTCGTCATAGAATTTTCCTTTGTTGGAGATTCTTTCTTCTAGCAAAATTTGAATTTTCCCCATTGACTGCATGTAACGTTTAGTCATCTCAAATATTTATAGGGAAATTTATTTCAACTTTAAATTATCTCCAACATTTAAAATTTTCCTTCTTGACATTGGCGTATTTCACTTAGAGCTTTTATTTTTCAACGCCTTAGGAAAAAATTTATTTCAAGAAATTTTATTCATCTTGTCTGCCAGGCGTACACTACACTGTGAGCTTTATAATTCGAACGCCTTAGAAAATTTACCTCCATCACTTGGTCTTGTTGGGCACATTTCATAGGGGGTCAATTCATTTTCCAAAACTTAGAAAATTTCACTTCATCACTCATTTTTCCCTTGGGTGTATTAGAGGGGGTCAACTTTCATTTTCTTGACTTATAAAAATTTTAACCTCTTCCTTGAGCACATTTAGCCCCTTGTTCTTAGATTTCCAACCTTAGAAAATTCTCACAACTTCTTATTCCTCCTAGGGCGCATATCAGAGGGTCTTCTTTTATTGTCGCCTTAGAAAATAATCCCTCTAGTGATGGGCGTATATTCATGTGTGAAGATTGGGTGCATTTGGTGTGAGGAGCTTTCACATTTCATGACTTACGCAAATTTCAAATCCAACTTCCTCCTAGGGCGCATTTGGGGTATCCAACTTCAAGTTTGATGTCTTAGAAAAATCTTCTATCTCCACTTGCTCCTCAAACTCTTTTGGGCGCATTTTACCCCTTGAGGTTTTGTTTTCATGACTTAGACGATTTTCCTAAATTTCATCCCCTAGGGCGCATATGAGGGGGTTAACTTTCATTTTCCCACGCCTTGAAAATTTTCATGTTGTTTTTATTCCTTGATGGGCGCATTTGGATGGGTCAACTTTCATTTTCTTTGCCTTAGAAAAGAAAATTCTTCATCTAACTTGTGGGCACATTTAAGGGGTGATGCTTTTGATTTTTGCCTTAGGTAATTTATCACCCCACACCTTCTTCTTTGGGCGCATTCTAGGGGTGGAGGTTTTATTTCATACCTTAGACATTCTTTTATCACCTCTTCCAAGTTGGGCGCATTCCTAAGGGTCTACTTTTGATTTTCAAGACTTAGAAAATTTTGCCTTATCATTTATCTTGTTGGGCGCATTTGAGTGGTCTTACTTCAAGTCTTGGTGCCTTAGAAAATTCCACCATATTGATCCTATCTTGAGCACATTTGACCCCTTCTTCTTTGGGTGCATTTGATAAAGGGAGCTTTCATTTTCCCACACTTAGATAATTTTCCCATCTCCTCCATGTTGTTAGGGCGCATTTAGGGGGGAGAGCTTTTATTTCCGTGACTTAGAAGATTTTCTCACCCAGCCTCCTTGAGATGGGTGCATTTGAGGTGTCCAGCTTCAAGTTTTATGCCTTAGACAAATTTCGCATCTCCTTATTCCTCCAAGGGCGCATATGAGGGGTGGTGTTTTTGTTTTCACTTCCTTAGAAAATTTCCACTTCTTGCTTGTTGGGCACACTAGAGGGGTCAAGCTCTGTGTTGAGGGCGAATTTTCTTAGTGGAGCTTTAATTTCCTTGCCTTGGGCATTTTTTCTTTTTCTTTAAGCCTCCATGGTGGACGCATTTGAGTGCATAGAGTTGAGTTGAGGGCGCATCAAGAAGGGCGTCCTTTTGTTTTCCAACACTTTGAAAATTTTGACCCCAACTCATCCTCATTTTCTATTTTTAGAAAGTTCGTGAGGTCTCATGATTTTCAAAGATTTTCAACTTCTTAAGACCTGATTTTCGTTCACCCTGCCCCTCATGACGTGACCAACCTATTCACACCTGCCATTTGTGTGCACCTGCTATTTTTAGCCCTATTTTGGAAGTGACTTACTAAAAATAGTAAGTGTGCAAAATGTGCTCAAATTTTACCAGTAGATTCCATGAAGAATGTTGATCACAATAGGATACATTGATTTTTGTAGATTCTCACGTATCGCCCTACTTTTTAGGCACGGAAGAAGGAAACCCTAATTTCACTACATGCGCGTCTGTAGACCTCCGTTTGATGTTGTTTTTGTTGCATGTTGCTCTGTTCAAAAAGTTGAAGTGTTGGGGCTATTCTGGTGACATTGTGCCTACCAAAAATGGACCTGCTAAAAATAGAAATGCTAAAAATGGAAAGTTGTCAAAATTCGTTCAAATTTTGCATGCAAGTCCTCCAAAAGGATCTAAACTCAGTGATATGATCAAAATTTCCAAAACCCTAAAAAATAGTCTAAACTAGGGTACCTGCTAAAAATAGTAAGTTTTTCGAATTGGCTCAAAATTTGTAGGTAAGTACTTTGAAGGGTCTTGAATCTAATGTAAGAGTCAGTTTCTCAAAAACCCTAGCAAAAAGGCCTCAAATAGGGGACTTACTAAAAATAGAAAGTTGTTCGTTTCTGCTCAAATTTTGCAAGCATGGAGCTCAAAGGCTTCTAAACACAGTGAAGCAGTCTGAATTTCAAAAGTCCAATGAAATAGGCCCCAAATTCAGTACTTACTAAAAATAGTAAGTTGTCAGAATTTAGTGAAAATTTAATGGGAACCTATCTGAAGCCTCCTGATTGCAATTCTAAGCTCAGATTTCAATTTGCCAACTCAATTTGACCTCAAACTAGCCTAAAGATTGAAAACCCTAATCCGTCAAAATGCACTCCAGACTTAATCAAAATTCCAAACTAGGTCAAAAGATAGGTACATCATCGAAAAGAGAGAGACCACCACAAAACCAAAGCCAAAAGCCCTGAATGGAGCAAAAATTAGTGGGTCCCCATTTTGAATGGGGTGATGTGTGAAAAGGTCACAACAGGTACGTGTGTATATATATATATGTAAATAAGGGAAATATACAAAATTGTAAAACTAAATAATTTCATAGTATGACACTTGATCATTGATCAATGCAAATGCCAAAGATAAATATTAAATGCCAATTGATAGTTGAAAAATATTCAAATAAAGCATATCAATGATATCATATACGTCTATGTTCACGATTAAAATGGCAATCATCACAATTACTGAATTACAAAATGTAGTTCATGAAACATGATTCAATGTTCATTGTTCAAGTGTTCATCAATCATCAAAAGGATTATCTAAAGAATCATCTTGACTCCTATTTTTAGTGGTTTCAACTTCAAGATCATCATCATTTGAACCCAAAGCGGATCCAGCACCATGTGGCATGTCATCAATATCATCCACATCATCCATAGTGGCTCTAGCAAAATCCTGAATGGTTGCATCCAAGTCAACAGACTCGGGTGCTACATCCCAAAGCTTCGCTGCCCCCTGCTTGTATTGAGGATCCTTATAGACAGAAGACGCAAATTGGAATGAATATACACCAAGTCTTCAGCTCTTTTTGCAGCCAACCGGTTACGCTTCACTGAGTGGATAAAGGAGTATGTACTCCAATTCCGTTCAGCGGCAGAAGAGCTTGCAACCTCGAAAGAAAACCAACAAAATAAAAAATAAAAAATGCAAGATAAATTCAAGAATGTTAAGTGTTAAATTCTACAATACAAGTGGCAAAAAAAAAAGAACTTACTTGTGAGAGGATCTTGATTGCAAGAGGTTGGAGGTACATATAATCTTGACCATGGAGGTACCACCATGTAATAGTATCCATTTTGTATTGGTCTCTAACAATAGAAGGGGTATGATTTTTTCGTGAGATAAACAATCCAAATTCTCTCATAACACTTGTCTGCACTTCTAGATCACTAACATTCTACTAAATGCCCTCTTATACCCATTAGCAACTTCAGAATCTCTATATGGCGGTATTCTCCTTGGGATAGAAAGTACTTCAGTGGTATAGTGCCTCAGAGATAGGGCATATGCAAGGAGGTGCAATGGAGTTGTCATCTTGTTCCAACGATGAAGAACAATTGCTTCAACCCTTTTGTAAAAGGTGTCTTCAGGATCATTCTCTCTTTTGTATTTCTATTTTTATTTTCTCCAACATTGTGTCCATGCTATCATAGACATCCCCCAAGCATGGTTCATTTGTATCAGCAAACCGAAGCATAGACATGATAAGTTAGGTGAACTCCAATACATAATTCACACGATCCCACCAATCGTCATGCAAGATCAATGCCTTGACCTTTTGGGCCCTCTCTGAATTTGATTGCTTCCATATACCCCATTGGTTACTAATAACCATTTGACTCAATGCCTCTTTCACCTTCACAAATCATCTCAAAACAATTGCGTCAGATGCAAACCGGGTCTCAGCAACCTAAGAACATGTTAATAGTAAGTTAATAACACATTTAAAATATGTAAATAATGCAAAATTTATATTTTATTCAATTATGTAAAACATGACAAATGAAACTAAATAAATTAAATTTACCTTCAACAATTCCAATCTTGAAAAAGTTCTAAAAATTGCTTGTGACATATGGTGGTTTGTCACAAATATCCGGATCTCCTCAGCCTCCTAGTATATTTCTTTCACCCACTCTATTTGGTTGCCAATTGCTTGCATCACCAAATTGGGGGAGTGTACGGTGCACGGTGTCCAAAAAATGTGCTCATATCTAGCCTCTACCAAAGCACCTACAGCCTTGCAAACTTTTGCATTGTCTGTAATTACTTGGACAACATTTTCACTACCCACCATCTCTATGGAGTCAATGAGAATCTTGGAAATGAACTTTGCATCTTTCACTTCCCCTTCACAATCAACCGCCCTCAAAAACATTGCCCCCTTGGGGGACACTACAATAACATTGATCAATGGATGGTTTTTGCAATCTTTCCATCCATCGGAAACAATAGATACACCTGTTTCAACCCAAGAATCTCTAATTGGTTTTAGTTGGGCCTCTATAGATTTCTTCTCTTTTTGCAATAAGGTGGTACGCACCTTTTCATACTCAAGACTTGTGAAACCAAGAGGTGCACTATTTATTGCTGACACCATGTCCCGCCAATATGGTGATCTCACCAAGTTGAATGGAAGACCATTGGCATAGAGGCGACATGCAATTTTTTCTTCAGCGATATCTCTTGCCTCCATTTTAAATGCCTTCTCTAATGGACCTCTCTTTGAGGGTGGTTATTTGTGGTTCTTCATCTTCTTCTTCCGTAGAGGGTATACACAAGAAGGGATGTCTAGAGGGCCTAACTGTCTGAGTGGGTAATGTTGTTTTTTTCTTTCCGAAACTATAACCACTTTGTTTTCCTCTTGCAACCAATTTGTCAACATCTTCTTGTTCTTTTATAAATGTTGCTATTTGTACAGCAGACAACCCCTTCTCATTTGGGCTCTCACACATATTAATCCCTTTACCACCAGGGCACATAAAATGAAGTTTCACTCAGTAATAGGAGCTATTATATTGTCTATTGAAAAAATCCATCAAAAACTTGAAAAAATTCATCAAAAGACTAAAGAATAGGGTTTAAATGCATACCTTAAACACTTAAATCTCCTTTGTAGAAGCTATTTGGCACTCCACAATCGATCTCCTTCGAATACAATCACCTCCCTTCAAAATGCCAAGATGGAGAGAAAATATGGTGAGAGCAAAATGAGAGGATAAAATGAAATGTTTTAGTGTTGAATGGCCTCATATTGGGTCGTTTTAGGGTTAGGAGAGAAAATAATAATAAAAAAATTGTATTTTTTAAAACTTTGGGCCCACTTTTTAAGTGTTGGGCCGTGGGTTCTCCCAGGTACGCCCAGGTACGTGGGTGTTACTCTCGGGTCCATGAACCATAAAGGTTCACGCTAGGTGTGCATAGGGTGTGGGCCCAGCACTGTGGGTTTGCGTGCACCCGGGAAAACCCACAGTTTTGGGCGCGCACCCTGTGCACACCCAACACGTACCCATGGGAAAACCCGAACCGGGTTCGAGGCCTGTGGGTACGAACCCTACAACGTAGCTTATTGTTCAATATCAATAATTTTCAATCTTACTGATTCGGGGGCATGACAGTCCTCTCCCAATTTTGCTTGTCCTCAAGCAACCTAAGTTCTAGGAGATCCAAACATCTTAGTCCTTAATTGGGAATGTCCTAAATCCTAACCATCTACCATAATCATACTGGTTAGTTGATCATAACCATTCACCCCTACATTGCAGGGTTTGTACCCATAGGCCTCGAACCCAGTTTGGGTACGAACTCGGTTTGGGTTCGCCTATGGGTATGTGCTGGGTGCGCACAGGGTGCGCGCCCAGCGTGAACCCAGGCATATGGTTCACGGACCCGGGAGTACCACCCACGTACCCAAGCGTACCTGGGAGAACCCATGGCCCAGCACTTAAAAAGTGGGCCCAACGTTTAAAAAAATACAATTTTTTTATTATTATTTTCTCTCCTAACCCTAAAACGACCCAATATGAGGCCATTCAACACTAAAACATTTCATTTTATCCTCTCATTTTGCTCTCACCATATTTTTTCTCCATCTTGGCATTTTGAAGGGAGGTGATTGTATTTGAAGGAGATCGATTGTGGAGTGCCAAATAGCTTCTACAAAGGAGATTTAAGTGTTTAAGGTATGCATTTAAACTCTATTCTTTAGTCTTTTGATGAATTTTTTCAAGTTTTTTCTAGATTTTTTCAAGTTTGTGAAGAAGTTTTTCAAGTATTTTTTTTTTTTTTTCCATTTTTTTATAGATTGCAACAATGGCCAGTAGTCAAAGTTCAATGGGTGGGGAGGGAAGTCAAAAGTTCAAAATTGATAAAGGATCTCCTTTATGGAGACATACCACAAGAATTTCACAAATTCCTAGAGGTGGGGGTTTTGTTTGGAAGTGTAATTTTTGCAATGCACAATATAATAGCTCCTATTACCGAGTGAAACTTCATTTTATGGGCCCTGGTGGTGACGGGATTAATATGCGTGAGGGCCCAAATAAGAAGGGATTGTCTGTTGTACAAATAGCAACATTTATAAAAGAACAAGAAGATGCTGACAAATTGGTTGCAAGAGGAAAACAAAGTGGTTAAAGTTCCGGAAAGAAAAAAACAGCATTACCCACTCAGACAATTAGGCCCTCTAGACATCCCTTCTTGTCTATACCCTCTACGGAAGAAGAAGATGAAGAACCACAAATCACCTCTCGCAAAGAGAGGTCCATTAGAGAAGGCATTTAAAATGGAGGCAAGAGATATTGCTGAAGAAAAAATTGCATGTTGCCTCTATGCCAATGGTCTTCCATTCAACTTGGTGAGATCACCATATTGGCAGGACATGTTGTCAGCAATAAATAATGCATCTCCTAGTTTCACAAGTCTTGGGTATGAAAAGGTGCGTACCACCTTATTGCAAAAAGAGAAGAAATCTATAGAGGCCCAACTAAAACCAATTAGAGATTCTTGGGTTGAAACAAGTGTATCTATTGTTTTCGATGGATGGAAATATTGCAAAAATTGTCCATTGATCAATGTTATTGCAGTGTCCCCCAAGGGGGCAATGTTTTTGAGGATGGTTGACTGTGAAGGGAAAGTGAAAGATGCAGAGTTCATTTCCAAGATTTTCAATGACTCCATAGAGATGGTGGGTAGTGAAAATGTTGTCCAAGTAATTACGGACAATGCAAAAGTTTGCAAGGCTGCAGGTGCTTTGGTAGAGGCTAGATATGAGCACATTTTTTGGACACCGTGCACCGTACACTCCCTCAATTTGGTGATGCAAGCAATTGGCAACCAAATAGAGTGGGTGAAAGAAATATACCAAGAGGTTGAGGAGATCCAGATGTTTGTGACAAACCACCACATGTCACAAGCAATTTTCAGAACTTTTTCAAGATTGGAATTGTTTAAGGTAAATTTAATTTATTTAGTTTCATTTATGTCATGTTTTACATAATTGAATAAAATATTTTTTTGCATTATTTACATATTTTAAATGTGCTATTAACTTACTATTAACATGTTCTTAGGTTGTTGAGACCCGGTTTGCATCTCACACAATTGTTCTGAGACAACTTGTGAAGGTGAAAGAGGCATTGAGTCAAATGGTTATTAGTAACCAATGGGGTATATGGAAGCAATCAAATTCAGAGAGGGCCCAAAAGGTCAAGGCATTGATCTTGCATGACGATTGGTGGGATTGTGTGAATTATGTATTGGAGTTCACCGAACCTATCATGTCTATGCTTCAGATTGCTAATACAGATGAACCATGCTTGGGGGAAATCTATGATAGCATGGACACAATGTTGGAGAAAATAAAAATAGAAATACAAAAGAGAGAGAATGATCCTAAAGATACCTTTTACAAAAGAGTGGAAGCAATTGTTCTTCATCGTTGGAACAAGATGACAACTCCATTGCACCTCTTTGCATATGCCCTATCTCCGAGGTACTATACCACTGAAGTACTTTCTATCCCAAGGAGAATACTGCCATATAGAGATTATGAAGTTGCTAATGGGTATAAGAGGGCATTTAGTAGAATGTTCAGTGATCCAGAAGTGCAGACAAGTGTTATGAGAGAATTTGGATTGTTTATCTCACGAAAAAATCATACCCCTTCTATTGTTAGAGACCAATACAAAATGGATGCTATTACATGGTGGTACCTCCATGGTCAAGATTATATGTACCTCCAACCTCTTTCAATCAAGATCCTCTCACAAGTAAGTTTTTTTTTTTTTTTTGCCACTTGTATTGTAGAATTTAACACTTAACATTCTTGAATTTATCTTGCATTTTTTATTTTTTATTTTGTTGGTTTTCTCTCCAGGTTGCAAGCTCTTTTGTTGTTGAATGGAATTGGAGTACATACTCCTTTATCCACTCAGTGAAGTGTAACTGGTTGGCTGCAAAAAGAGCTGAAGGCTTGGTGTATATTCATTCCAATTTGCGTCTTCTGTCACTTAAGGATCCTCAATACAAGCAGGGGGCAGCAAAGCTTTGGGATGTAGCACCCGAGTCTGCTGACTTGGATGCAACCATTCAGGATCTTGCTAGAGCCACTATGGATGATGTGGATGATATTGATGACATACCACATGGTGTTGGATCCGCTTTGGGTTCAAATGATGATGATCTTGAAGTTGAAACCACTTAAAATAGGAGTCAAGATGATTCTTTAGATAATCCTTTTTATGATTGATGAACACTTGAACAATGAACATTGAATCATGTTTCATGAACTACATTTTGTAATTCAGTAATTGTGATGATTTCCATTTTAATCATGAACATAGACATATATGATATCATTGATATGCTTTATTTGAATATTTTTCAACTATCAATTGGCATTTAATATTTATCTTTGGCATTTGGCATTGATCAATGATCAAGTATCATACTATGAAATTATTTAGTTTTACAATTTTGTATATTTCCCTTATTTTTTTGTATATATATATATATATATATATATATATATATACACACGTACCCATACATACCAAAACCCCTAAAAAAAATTCACGTCTCCACATACCGGGTTCCCGTCCCCGAACCCGAACCAGTAACTTAGACAATAAGTAAATAAAAGAAAAATATATATGTTTAAAATACAGATATAAATCATTACAACTTAATATTATTATAATTATAACTACAATCGATTATATTACAATTATAATTATCAAAAGATAATATTATTGTAAAATATGAATAAGTTAGCAAATTAAGTATCCTAAATGAATATTATAAAAAAAATGAAATTAACATTATTATTAATATAAACATAATTGTCAACATATATTAATTATAACTATCTAATGATAATATTATAATTATAATAGTAAATTGACATATTAGGGCAGATTTAGGGGTTTTCCAAATTGGGGACATTACAAAGTAGTATGTACCGTTTGAGATTAAAAGAGCATGCATTTATGGAATCAAGAGGATCTTGTTTTAAAGCCTTAGGCAGGCCATCAGTTGCTCCAAATTAATTGAATTGGAGCAATCTCATTAATTTTAACTAAATACCAAATATATATTTTAACTGACTTCCTTAAGCATATATTCTCAAGATTCTCATCATTTTGTTTTTCTTGCCGAGAGATGGAACAGATGGAAATGCTCTTCAAAGGATTAAACCCTGCTGTTGAATATCCAACATTCAAGCCCATTTTTTTGTACAAACTGTGACTTTCTTTCAAAGGTCAAATCATTATTATTTTTATGAGTAAAAATGGCACCGGGGTCACGTCTTGCACAGAGCAAATTGTTTTCTTCTTCTTTTCTTATACTTATCTCTGTTCACCCTTTCAATCATAGTCTGTTGTTGATTGAACACAATCTACTAAATGTAGAGCTAATCCAACATTATCTAAAAATGTAAAACTTTCTTTCAGGCAGGAGATCATACTAATAGTACATGGAACATTGAGATTTCCTAGACAGGTTGTCTTTTTATGGTATAATTTTTTCCTGTTTGGTATGAGTGATCCTTTCTTTGACCCCTGCTTCAAAGGAGACACAGTGGATGCTTTCATTTATCCATCAGAATGGGAATAAAGCTCTCATCTCTTGGTTGCTTTCCTTTGGATCTAAAGAAGCACCACCCTTTGCAATCAGTAAAATTCATAGTTAGTTGTTGTGTTTAAGAAAGGATTTATGTAAATTTACTATTTGTTCATGGAATTATTCACCAAAGGATCTTTAAAAAAATTTATGCATGGGTAGGAATCTAGGATGCTAAAGGGAACTAAAAGCATATACTCTAAGAATTCTTTTATGCTTGTTTTGATACAGAATTCATGTTGGTTCCATACCTTGCATTTTTTCAGAGGAATGAGGTAACCAAGGAGGATTTTCTAAGGGCCACTAGGAATGTTGTTGGAGATCAAATGCTTGTGCAAGCAGTCCGCCAAATGCAGCAAAAGGTAATATAATGCTACAGATTTTTTTGAATTTCAATTTTACTGTTTAAATAGAATGTTTCTATAGTAACTAAGAACCGACTTTTCTTTAACCCAAGAACAGCATCAAGGTCAATCGCAGCCAGCACCAAGTTCACAAGCAAGCCAACTGCAGCAGCAGCAACAACAACAGCGCCAACAGCAACATGCTCAAGGCTCTTCTCAACAGTTCATGCCACAGCAAAGCATTCATACACAGCAATTAAATGAACCACAGCCATTTCAGCAAGTTTCACCAGCAAATCTACAACCACAAACACAATGGACTTCTGATTATCAACCACATTCTCAGAGTTCTGCACGCATCCCACCCATCTTCAGATGATAAGACCCAACAGTCAAGGCAATCAGGAGAGCAGCGCCCAGAGATTTCTAGTGTACATGGGAATCAAACTTCGACAATGAATCTGCATCAGGTCAAGCATGAGGTAGACAGAACTATGATTGGATTCCCACTATCCAATCAGCAGCAACAACAGCATCTGCAGGTTCCTTCACCATCTTTTCCTTTGTATGGGCGTACACCTGAAAAATATTCATTGCAGTTTTTTTCTGTATCACCAGGCATACCGCCACATGGGGTTAAAGCCCTAGCTCAAGATTCACAAACAAAGCAAGTGATGCATCCTCAAGTTGGAGTCCAAGCCCAGGGAGGCCCACCTCAATTGTCAAACATAAAGAATATGCCCAAGCATGATTTATCTAAACAATCTAAGAGACGTGAAGATGAGAAAGACAGAAGATTCTGCAGAGCAGTGGTGCTTCTCACTTCTCTGGTCAACATCAACCAAGTGTCTGGACAACATACAAAGAGAAAGCAGGGAACACAGGGATATCACCATCATCTTCAGTTCACATAAAACAAGAAATTAATGACAATTCCAATCAGCAGCATAATCTTCAAACTCTTCAGCCAATAAAAGATAACTTATCAACAATCAAAGGTGTTCCTATTGATCATGGGCAGTTCTTGGTGTTGACAAAAACTGAAAGCGTTGAGCATCAGAGCATCAAGACCAGTAGCATTTCCTCAGGGAATCATCCTTTGGGTTCCACTGGTTTACATTCTGATCATTTAATACAGGTATCATGATGAAAGAATGATAGATAGACTTCAGGGATCCAATCAATATAGACACTAAACCAATAACATTACTCTTTTTGCAGCAAATAGAAGTCATTATTCTCTTTGCTAGATTCAGAAATGAAGATTTGTGAAATAGGTGTAACACAATTGAAATTCCTTACAAAAGAGAACTGTTACTTCCTACTTACTGGACTGAACTATGATAGTGAAAACAAGAACCATACAACTTTTGCCTCCTTGTTGGTCTTATATTAGGTCAGAGGTTTTTCCTTGCTAATCCTAGGGGAGAATCATAGATAGACCTTCATAAAGCAGTTACATTATTATAAATTTCCATCACCACCTGTCATGGCCATTATATATGGATTATAAAAAGTTGTCATAAACTAGAACACAGTCTAATATTTAGAACAGTTGCAACTTGCTGTCAATTATGAGGTTCAAAGTGGTCTATAATATATATATTTGGGTAAATGGTGGCTATAAGATTACTCTCCATTACTAGACCAAGGTATTGGCTAGGGTGCTCTCCTTAGAAATGCCATCAAATTTTGGAAACAGATACCTAGGGAATGGTACATGTTTGATGGATTGTCATGAGTCTTCAAGATGGAAGATGTGCACGAGACATCTCCCTTGATGTTTTCTGGTCCCTCAATGGATACATCCTACTTAAAAGTTAAAAACAACTTAAAAGAAAGGAAATGAAATACTCTTAAGTCTAAACCCCAGAAAATCATCTCTCCAAACAAGTGGAGTGGAAAAGCTTAAACCGCATTTTTATAGACTACAAGATTATACGAAGAATTGGAGCTTTGGCATATGAGCTAAAATTTACCAAAAAAGCGCAAAATCCATTATGTCTTCCATGTATCATGCCTCAAGCAGGTGATTGGGCAGCACCTTGTGACTTCTAAAACTTTACCACCTTTGGATGATGAGGGGAAATTAATTCTTGAGCCGAAAACCATTATGGACATCAGGGAATGGAAGCTAAGAAACAAGAGTACTACAGAATACTTGGTGAGACGGAAGAATCTTCTCGACGAAGATGCCACTTAGGAAGGTCCAAAAAATTTAACCTAGAAGCAACCAGGAATACCATATGCTAAACTGACCTTGAATCAGACAGTAAAGAAGTGGTACCTATGAATCATACAAATCCTACCAATATTGAGTGGCATGAACAAACTGAAATTTCTTTAGAAAAAGAAATGTCTGTTGTAGAGTTTCCAAGATCATTAAGCAAGCTTAAAAAGGATTAATCGTGACTTATAAACATAGATTAGAGTTCAAGTAAAAAGATATCTCATACATTCGTTGGTGAAAATGCCAATCCATGCACAGGCCCTTCATGACCACTCATTACATCCAATAGTCGCCCCGTCTTCATTGACCAAACAAAAATCTGCAGTTTTAATTAGTTGACATGGCACAAGTTATTCATCAAATAAATGTTTAATTTCTAAAAAAAAAAATGAAACAATTCTGAACAGCATGGAATGACACGTGCCTTGATTTGCAATGTTAAAAAGCTACTACTAAACCATCTTCTGAAACCAGTTTCAATAGTAAATTACCTCATAAGAGTCCAGCGTACCAGCACATATCACTTCACCACTTGGGTCTGCTGCTAAGGAAACAAACTGTTTGGGAGTGGGAGTTGTAAAAGTCCGAAAATTTCTGTAGCGAAACAAGTCCCAAGCACGCACTGTCCCATCAATTGATGCACTAAGGAGTGCATGATTGCCTGGCAAAAAATGAACAGCAGTAACTGCATTTGTATGCTCTGCAAAAGTTACAAAGCAGAAGCCAGAAGAAGCAGTCCAAACCTGTCCAAATGCACAAGTAAAAATAACAAAGCTTCTAGTTGGATCTTCTTAAGAATTAATTAGCAGAAACAAGTATGAACATAAAACTCCAAAGTTTTGAACCAAAGGTGCAGCAAACCACACTGAAATCAAAGAATATATGCACATGCTAGGAATACTGAAACTATTCAAATTTAACAATACTTTCTTCGGCAAGATAACTAATGAAAATCAAAACAAATTAGCAGACAAATTTTAAACATATGCATAAGTAAAAATGTGTCAGCTATATTGCCCGCAGGCAATCAAGCGTCAAGAGTAGAATGTAACATTTGTTTACATATTCAGATCAAGGGAAATGCATGAACAAGAAGAATCTGGCTATTTCAACTAACCTTGACTTTGTTGTCATCTGCTCCTGTTGCTAAGAGTTGTGAATCAGGTGAGAAGGCCAAGCAATTAACATCAAAATAATGACCCTGTTGTTTCAATATATAAGTTTCTGATCGCCATTCCCACACAAGCAGCTGACCCAGTTTTGCACACCCAAAAGCCAACCAATTACCCAGCCCATTGAAAACAGCCGTAGTAATCTTCTCCCTTGTTATAGAAAGCAAATGAATACAAGTGAAATCTGGCATCTGGTAGATTCCAAAAATTCCCGAAGAGAACCCAACAACTACTAACTCGAGATCCGAATGATAATCACAAGCAGTCAAACGTGCCCCCGGCTGCATGAAAAAATCCTTCTTCAGTAACTCCCATCGCCCTTGGTGCAGACGTAACATCAAGTCTTCCCGTGTAGCCTTTGACTCTGGAACAGGAGCATTACCAACATTTTTAATGATTTCTTCACAAATGCCATCTGTCTCAGTTTTGTGGCCACTGTTTTCCTGCCTCTTAATTATCTTATTGTGGTCATTTTCCAGTCCACTATGAGTTTCAGCATCTGCTTCTGCAGAAAGGATTTTAAGAGGGTTCAGGGCTTTTGGGTTTTCAAATTTTTCGTTACGGTTTATCAGCACAGTGAAATCTTCTGCATCGTCCTCGTCCTCCCACTTCCTCTTCCTGTCTAAATTTCTCACATTTAAAGTAACATCAGCATGTCCATTGTTAGAAATTACCTTATTTTGAAGAGTGTCGTCCAAATAAAATTTCCAGCTGAAAATCGCGCCGTCTTTTGAAACAGAATAAGCACCGTCTACGACTCCCTTCGAAACCCGAAAAAATGCGCCTACAATAACATCCCGGTGGCCCAGTAGCTTGACTGGCCGATAGTTTTCCACAACTTTCTGGCAAAAAATCCTGACACACAAGTCTTTCGAACCGACAATTATCCAGTATCCGTCTGGGCTCCAGTCCAGGCAGGTTACGACATCATTGCAGCCGGTTAAAGTCCGCACAAGTTCAAACGGCATGAATTCTTTTCTAAAAGCCGGCGTTCTCCATACCTGCACGGATTTCCCCACGCCGACGGCGAAGTGGGATCCGTCGTGACTAAATTTGATGGCGGTGACGGCACCTTTGAAGGAAATCCGATGTAAAATAACGCGGCGGTGCACATTTATGAGTAAGCATCTGCCTGCTTCGTCTACGGAGAGAAGTAGAGTTCCATCGGGGGAGACGGCGATTCGCGAGATGTTTTTTGAGTTCTCGCAGGGGAGCGTCACTGTTTCAGATTTAACGAGGTCAATGACCGTCACGCGGTTGCCCACGGGTGTCAACAATTGCGTGTTGTTTGACAGGATGGCGTTGCCGCCTCTGTAAGGAGCGCCCAGCAGATTCTTGAACCTGTAGTTCATTCTTTCTAACGGTAAGAAACCCTGATCCCTAAAGAAGGTTCTTTAACCTCGGACTGTTAAACCCTAAAGCAAAATCTTCAACAATGTAATTCATCACGTTGATAATCAATGTTTTTTCAATTCGTGAGCAAATTTATAGGTGATATCGAGTGTTCCTGAAAACTAGAAGCAGTTTTAGGATGGATAGTCAGCGCCCACTGCACCTGAGCCTAGGGTTTTCTTATGGTATGCAAAGCTGTAGCTTTAACAAGGTTTAGGGTTTAAGGATATTAATTTCCATCTTATAGATTCTTCTTTACATCGATGCTCACTCTACTGAAGCCGTAATTTTAGAAACAGAATAGAGAGCTCTTCCTCTGTGTTGAGAGTTCAAAATGTTTTACGAGGATATAGCAACTCTTCGATTTAAGTATTTGTTATTATAAATTTTAAAATTTAAGTTTTTTCAATTAGTTTATCAACTAGCAATCGCACCTTAGCATGCAATTAGGATGGAAGATCAATTAGGATAAATTTTGGTGTATTTTTTTTTGCATACATTTATTGAGTACATGAGGTCAATTGGTAGGTCATTTAGCAGACAATGTTGTTTGTGCAATAAAGGTCTCAATGGAGAAATGATAGCTTCAAATCAACAATGCATCCACTTACAAGGATCCAAATGTATGATTGAAATAAAACTTCCGAATCAAGAAGATAATTAGGCTCTATTACCAATAGGCTCATGTTATGTTTGAAATAAGGAGAGAGAGAGAGGCGGTGGGGGGGGCGAGATAGGGATAGAAAGAGGCAAAGAGGGGTAAGGAGATAGAGATGGAGAGGAGGATAGCGATGGAGATGGAGATTGAGAAGGTGAAGGAGATTGAGAAGGTGAAGGAGATGGATATGGAGAGGAGAGGGAGAGATAAAGAGAGAGAGGAGGGAGGGATAGATAGAGATGGAAGAGATAAATATATAGAGAGGGATAGAGAGGAAGACAGATGGATGGAGAGAGAGAGGGAGACATGTCTAGAGATAAAGGGGGAGAGAGGAAAATAGAGATAGAGATGAAGATAGAGCGAGAGAGGGAGAGGGAGACAAATAGATAGAGAGATATAGGTAGAGGAAGAGATAAATATTTATAAAGAGAGGGAGAGATAGAGAGGACGAGATAGAGAGATATAGAGGAAGAGGGGGAGGGAAAGATAGAGAGATATAGATGGTGAGATAGAGTGATAGAGAGATAGAGATATAAGGAAATATAGAGGAGGAGAGGGAGAGAAAAACAAAGAGATAGACAAATAGAGAGAATTAGAGATAGGTAAATAGAGATGGAGAGAAACAGAAACATATAAAGGGGGTGATACAGAGAGATAGAAGGAGATAGTGAAAGAGATAGAGAGATAGTGGTAGAGGTAGAAAAAGATATGGATAGAAAGAGATAGAGAGAGGAGTGAGAGGGAGATAAATAGAGATATAGATTAGGAGAGGTAGAGTGAATGTGAGAGAGAGAGAGAAGGGGGGGGGAGAGGGAGAGATAGCTCTATAGATAGAGAGGGGGAGAGGGAGTGACATAGATAGTGGGAGATATGCGAGAGATAAAGAGCGATAAGGAGAGATATATCAATCACCCTCCCTATATCTATATCTATTCATTTTTATCTCTTTATCTCCCTCTCTATCTGTATGTTTCTCATTATCTCCCTCTCTCTATATATATCTTTTCTTCCCTCTATTTATCTTTATCTCCCTATCTCTTTATGTGACTATTTTGACCTATGTCTCTCTCCTCTTCTCTCTTTCTCTTTTCCTTCATGTCTATTCTTCTTTATCTCCCTCACTATCAAACCTCTTTTTATGTCCCTCTTTATTCCTCTATATATCTACCTATCTCTCTATATCTCTTTGTCTCCCTCTTTATCTCTCTATTTCTATTTATCTCTCTTTCTCTATCTCTATCTCTATCTTTGTTTCTCTCTCTTCTCTTTTTTTCTCCCTATCCCTCTTTTTATCCCTTTATTTTTATCTTTGTCTCTTTCTCCTCCTTTGTCTCATTTTGCTCCCTCTCTTGCTCTCCTATGTTTTCTCTCTCCACCTATCTATATCTTATCTCTATCTTCCTTTCCCTTTTCTCTTCCTTTCTCTTTCTCGCTCTATATGTTTGTCTCCTTAAGTGTGTAATGGGTACATTGAAGAGGTCTTAAAGGTGAATTATCATATCCTTGATCAAATGGCATGCTACCTTGAGCATAACTCCCCAAGGACACATGCCATCTTTGGATTGTTGACATGAAACAACCAATCAAAAGTTAGTTTCTCTTTTCTCTATTCTTTCCTTTGTATCTCTTAGGTTTTAGGTTTCTCTCTCATGCTCTCTCTTTCTCAATATCTATCTATCTAAATTTGTCTTTTTCTCTCATTCTCTATCTTTATTAGTCAACGTTGGAAAACAAGTTTCAGTTGTCATTTAATGGTAAACCAGTTGTCATTTAATCGTAAAATCCTCTAGAATATCATGTAAAAGCCTCCAAAATCTCACTTATCACATAAAAGCCAAATAAATATTGATTCAATTGGATGGGAACATTTTATTTCCATTTGCAGTATTTTTTGTTAATTTGATGTAAACTTTCATTTTTCATTTGCATTGATTTATGTTTTAAATTGAAATGCACATATTTCATAATCAGATAATACTTAATTTCTTTAAATAAAAAGTCTAGATTTGTCTAAATTTATTTCAATTCCATTATTTAGCACTTATTATTAATTGTTTAATCTAGCCACATGCAACTAGAATTTGTAGCACATCCATGCACAAACACATACTCTCTAACATATTAACATACATATAGTTTTCTATGAGCGTAATCCTTGAACCTCATTTAGATGCAAGTGTTAGTATATATTCATCTCTCTATATAGATTTGTCTCTCCCTCTATCTCTCTTTCTTTTTCCTGATCTCTCGAAAGATCAATTAACTATAAGATCTTTTATATATATTAATTTAATTTGTTCTATATAAAAATATATTAATAATGAATTATGATAATTTTTATTTTTAATAATAATAATATAACATATATATACTATTATATATAATAGTAAATATAATTATATTATATATAATTTAATTGTATTATATAAAATATATGTAATATATTAATTATATTTTATATTATATAAAAATATAATAATTATTAATCATAATAATTTTATATATGTATTTAATAGTCTTGTTAAATAATAAAATATATAATAATAATAAGTAACATAATTATATTATTTATAATTTATTTTTTATTATATAAAATATGGAATAATTATTAATTATTAATTATAATAATTTTATATATGTATTTCAGGCAGTGGGCCTAGTTTGATTGGCCAAAGCATCCTTTGCAGGCAAGAGGTCACGAGGTCTAGTTTCCCCACCGTCCCCGTGGTACCGGAGGGCATGCCGCGCCAGTGTCACCGATCACATGAAAAAAGTTTACCAGACACACTGCAGTTTATAGGGGGACAAATACCTGATCGATTCTTGCAATCTAAAAAAAATTATATTTGTATTTAATTGTTTGATTAAAGAATATAATATATAATAATAATAAGTAATATAATTATATTATTTATAATTTATTTTTTATTATATAAATATACATTATATATTAATTATGGTAATATATACTTAACTACGTAGGGTAAAGGATGTTGTAATGTTAAAACCTAGATGTGCTCATTATGAAGATCTTGGTCGTAATTTTCATTTTAATAAACATACTCTATAACCCTGTGGAAACTTATATTCAAGTTGCAACTCGTCAAATTGGTCAAGTGCATCGAGGCACCTTTCCTTTTGGCGTCTTCTGCTTCTGGCATTTAGGGATCTCTGCGTACAGTGGGCTTCAGATTTGTGGTGGACCCTGGGTTTTTGCCTTTTCAACAGCAGGCTTCTCGACAGTGGGAACAGGTGTGCCCCACCTCCAATCTCTTTTCACTGGTGGTTCTGTTTAACAGATAGGCTTTTTATCTTAATATCTTTCTTTATAATATTTCAAAACTCTGCATCTTCAACACAAAACATCTACCTGAAATCTGGAGAGTGTGGGTCCAATTTTAAACTTAAATACTCAAACCAAGGCAGAAACATCAATATCAGTGGTGGGTCTATCAATGGAGATCTCAAAATGCAAAGATGGCACACAGAATGTTTTGTTGAAAGAACTTAGGGAAAACACTGAGAGAGGGAACAAAATGAAACAGACCAAAATGCTAGCACCACACTTTCTCAGTGATTCCTCTTGGAATATGGAGCATCAGGCCTGCACACAAGTTAGAGAGGGTTTGACATTTGTTAATGCCAAGCAATACAAGAGGATCTTGCAACGTAGGCAGGCCAAAATAGCTAGAAAACTAAGATGGCTAGGGCACAATAAATTTATTACTATCCTTCCAAAAGTTATTAGTTTCAATCTGACAACCGTCACATCTGAAACTAAGCAAGAGCAAGTAAAACCAGTGATAGAACTTCTGGAAAATCATGAAAATCTGGAAACTCAAGCTGGAAATCTGGAAAGTCAAGTGGAAAACTTGGAAAATGAAGCTGAAAGGATATATTTGCAGAGTCAACAGTTTAAAGATGCTGAGAGAGGGAAGCAGGAAGAAGCAGCAACAGAGGGGGATGTGGAAGATGAAGGTCAGGAGAACCAATATAGTCCTAACTCAACCCCTTTAACCTGGTCTTCAGACTTGTATGTTAATGAATTAATGGAGTTAAAGAAGAGACTCGAAGGTTTAGAAGTCGTAGAACAGAGAAAGTACAACAAATGGCAAGAGATCATGGACACCAATCACAAACTCTCTCAAGAAAACAAGTTTTTTAGAGAGGAGATAGTCAAACTTCAGGCCAATCTGAAAATGGGTCAGCAAGAAATATCAAACATGAAGCAGGAGATAAAGCAGATCAAAGAGGGAAATTCCACAACAGAAGTGGAGGAAAGGAGCAACCCACTACTAGCGGAGTTCCAATCAGCAATAGCAAGCATATAAATTAGAGAAGCTAAGCTGAAGGAACAACTGGAAGAGAAAATCATGGGCACAAGTAACAAAAGGGACAGCAGAAAGCCAAAGAGAACTCATAGAGAAGCAGATTAAGGTACATCTAGGGGAAGAAAAACATAGGAATGATAGAGCAGCAAATGTAATAATAAAAGGACTGAAGGACTATGGGGAAGGGGAGCACACAGATAAGCTAATTAAAGGCTTTTTAGCGGAGAAGGTGAAGTGGGTGGGGCATATTGAACAAGCGAGCAGAATTGGTAAAGTGGCACAAGATGGCAGGAATAGAAATGTAAGGGTAACACTAAAAAATGCAGAGGACAAGAGCAGAATTATGAAGAACAAAAGGCTTCTCAAGGGAACACAATTCTACATAGATGAAGATCTAACCCCACTACAATTAGAAGAGAGAAGAAGAGAATGGGCAAAAGTGGTAGCAGCAAGAAATGCAGGTAATGAATCTTGGATGTATAGAGGGAAAGCTCAATTCAACAACAGAAATACACATGATAAATAGGAAGGCGGGGCCCCCCAGGCACACCTCTCACTGGTAAGCTGGAACTGTAGGGGCTATCCTTGGAGGAGGGGGCCTGGTTTAGGGCCCATAGCTGAGGGGATGGACATAATTGCCCTCCTTGAAACACATGAACATGAGAGCTGCAAGGTTCCGAACTTTGAAGGTTACACAAAGATGTCAGTTTGGAATGAGCTAACCGAAAGCGGCAAGGGATATGGAGGGGTAACAATTTTAGTAAGAGATTCTTGGGGAAAAATCATACAAGTTGAAAAGGAAGATACAAATAAGCAGTACATATGGATAAAAATAAAGTTAAAGGAGAACATAATTTATCTTGCAGCATGTTACTTCGCTCCCCATGGTTCAAAATTCTACAAGAAGAAGAAATTAGACAAAGAAGACCCATATGCAGCCTTGAAAAATGACATAACAGCATATAAACACAAAGGGGAAATCATCTTAATTGGAGATTTTAATGCTAGAACTGCAAATAACCAGTCTCTTTGCCTTGATATTGAGATGGGAAGAGGGGACAACCCTTTATGGCTAGAAGAAGAAGGGAATCAAAAGTGGGAAAGATTATCTCAAGATGGAAAAGGAGACATCACACTGTATGGGGCAGAATTATTAGGCATGTGCAGCTTGTATGATTTAATTATATGCAATGGTTTAAAAATGTGGCCTAGTTCTGGGAACATCACATGTCACACATACAATGGCCAAAGTGTGGTAGACTATGTTATAAGCTCAAAGAAACTCGTGACAAGTCTAATAGGCATGGAGGTAAAGGAGTGCCCCATAGAAATGAATTCAGATCACAATCCAATACAGGTGAAAATCAACATACAAAATGGTATTCAACGGCAACAGATGACGCAGTATAATGAAAAGAAAGAAGCTACTCAAGGTTCAATCCTTTTGACGCAGGAAAACCAAGAAACCTTCCGAACAACGCTGGAAAAACAATTACACGAGGTGGGAACCAATGGGATGTTCAACTCAAATAAAAAAAGTATAGACAACACCATGTTGACCTCTATTATTCTCAAGGCCCTCAATTCTTGTAAAAGGTCTAGGCCTAAAAAAAGTGATAAAAATAGCTTTCTAGCTAACCCATGGTACGATGAGGATTGTAAAGCAGCAAGGAAAAGGGCTAAAAAATGGGGAAATAACAAAGAATATGTAAAGCTAGTCAGACTGAAAAAAGATGTGTATATGCAAACTAGAAGGAAGGAGTTAATATTGCTTGGGAGGCACAATCCAAGGGGCTTTTGGAGAGAATTGCAACAACAAGACACGAATAAAGAGAACAATATTTCAGACCTTGAATGGTTAGAGTATGCAAAGCAACTTTATGAGAGGGGGCAAGATAAAGACAACCCTCCAATAATTGACTCAAGGGTTAAACTTTTTTCTTCGGAGAACATTAAAGAAGGAATAAAAAGGTTGGCAATGGGTAAAGCTCGTGATATAGATTGTTTACAGGCAGAACACTTAAAATGGGGATTGGAGGCTCTCACACCTCATATTAAAAAAATATTCAATGAGGTCCTTCAATATGGGTTTCCTGCAAATTGGACGACTAGTGTTGTCATCCCTCTGCTCAAAGGTGGTGACATCAACAACCCTTCAAATTACCGCACTATAATGATCAACCCTCTTTTTGGCAAACTTTTTGGGAGTATGATAGAAAGGCGGATCAGTGTTTGGGCGGAAAAGGAGGGAAAACGCGCAAAAGGGCAAGCGGGCTTCAGGCCAAAACATTCTACTATTGATCATTGCATGACTCTTAGACACTTGATCGAGAAAGTCTGGGATAAACAAGGAGAGGAGGTTTTTTGCTGCTTTGTTGACTTCAGGAAAGCTTTTGATACGGTTCCTAGGAGAAAATTATGGAGTAGGATGGAAGAATTGGAAATTCCAATACACTATAGAGCTGCTGTCCATAGGCTGTATGAACAGGTTTGGGCCAAAATTCGAACCAAACAAGGATTCTCAGAACGTTTTGGAAGCGATATCGGGGTCAAGCAGGGATGCCCTTTATCCCCTACATTATTTGGGATATACATTGACAAATTAGAGGAGTGGATCGATAAGTTTGGTGGGGGTGGGGTCTACTTGACCAATTATGTCATAAAGCTGCTTTTATATGCGGATGATCTGGTCTTAATGGCAAAAACAGCACAAGATTTGAAGGAACACTTAAAAGCGCTAGAGCTCTTTTGCCATCAGGTGGGGATGCAAGTGAACACTACCAAAACTAAGGTCATGATCTTTACCTTGAAGAGAAAGAAGGTTCATAGGGAATTTGTTTTTGAAGGCAGCCCCTTGCAGGTGGTCAATGAATATAAGTATCTTGGCCTTGATTTCCACAACAAACTCAGCTGGGAAACGTGTAGAGCAAAGAGGATACAAGGGGGATGGAAAGCTTTACACTCATTGCAAAATAGATGCAGAAGGGCCGAGTTATGGGATTGGAAGACAAAGAAAACTCTTTTTGGGCTTTTAGTTGTTCCAGTGGTGCTATATGGTTGTGAAGTTTGGGGTAGCAACACCTCAGCAAAAAAGTGGAGACAGATAGAGAGATTACAAAAACATTTAATCACACAGAGTCTCAGGATTAAATCTACTGTCCCTTACGAGATTGTTCTAGCTGAGGCCGGGGCTTTCCCTGTTGAAGCGTCTGCTATGTCTCGGTTGCTAAGCTATCTAAGAAGACTAGATAACATGGAGACTCATCGCTGGCCAAAAATGGCAGCAAATGAAAAATTAGATAGAAGAAAGAGCACGTGGATGAAACATAATATCAAATGGATGAGCAAGTGGGGTATTAGCATAAGTGAGTGTCCAAATGCCAATAGGGAAATAAAAAGGTATGTGCAAGGAAAGTTCAAAGAAAGCATGTGGAAAGGGCCACTTGGGAGGAAGAAAGAATACTATGTCAAACATTTTAACCCTACGCATGACCACACACAAAAGACCTACATCGGAATGGAAATAAAATGGAAAGCGAAAATGTTGATAGCTCAGATTAGAACAAGTTCGCACCAGCTTAGATGTGAGACCGGAAGGTGGATGATACCTAAAGAGGAGTGGGCAGACAGAAGGTGTAGATATTGCACTCAAGGAGTGGTTGAGACAGAATGGCACTACATCAGGGAATGTTCAGCTTACAAGGACATTCGGATCAATTATATTGAGACATTAAAAGGGAACAATTTGGGTGATCTGTTTGAAGAAGAGAAGATAATAGGGTTTGCAGATTTTCTGATCAAGATACACAGCAGAAGATCCAAGATGCAGAAAGAAAAAGAAACATAGGTTTTTTTTTTTGCATTTTCTGGGGTTCACGTCTCTTCGCTTGCTATCTTTGGGTCCCATAGGCTGCTTGGCCTCATGGACGTGATTAAAAACATTCATTCATTCATTCAAAGGTCAATACCAGCAAGGAAGAGTTTGGAGGAGCAAAAACCAATAGCGATAGAAAGCTCAGCAAAAAAAGGTGAAAAACAGTCAAAAAAAAGGACAAAAATTGACGAGTGGCTGAGATTTGTTTAATCGTCTTGCATTGATACGGACGCTACGTGAAAAGCGGACGGTGTGAAAAGCGATGAAAGCATGAAAAACAGTAAAAAGTGGTGGACAAAATATCGAACAACGGGCAAACTTTCATTCTCCACACCTTCTCGTAAAAGGTGAACAATAGATTTTTAAAATTAGCTTGCTCTTCTTCATATTGAATATGTCTTCAGCATAAATAAAAAATCAATTATTATTTTTATAAGTTTTTAATGTTAAAAAATAATATTGGTTGTTCTATTCACTTGTTATTGTAATTTTTATTTAAATTAATATAAAAAATAATTGTAATCTTGATTTTTAATATTATAATTATTATATAGTTTGTATAATAAAGAAAGTTTGGTAATCATACAATATGAAATCTAATTACAATATTTAAATTTCCATTCTTTATGGTTATTTTAAGCATATTTTTTATATCATGTAAAATGATTTTAGAAAAATTATAAACCTCATTATGCATTCCACTACATAGATGTTCCTATCATGTAAAGCACTTCAATAGAGGAATAAAAGAAAATTAAATCTTTCGATTTTTTAATAAATGAAAGGTTAAAAATATTATTTTATCTTTATAATCAATTGTACACTCAATCTTTGTGATCAATTGTAAACTCAGCTACTGTATATTAATGTGGTCATTCCAAACAACATTAGAAAGAAAAATTATAGAAGTACAAGATGCTATCTCATTTATTTGTATACATTATTTTATTTTTTTATACATATCTTTGTTTTATTAGATGGACTTCACAAATTATTAAAATTCCAAGCTAAGTTGAACTATTCACCTTGTACTAGAATAATGTTATTCTAAAACACAACCTAACTTTATATTTTAAAGGAAGGTTGAGTTGATGTGTGGAATATGTGATTAATCTATGTACAATAAACACCTATGAGGAATACTTGTGATACTTGTTATACTACTTGCATTAACAAGTCTTTTTAACTCTTGTCTCTTACAATATAATATCAAAGTATGCTTCTTCATACTTTGATATTATGTGTTTTAGCCTCCTATTAACAAGTGTCTTGGATTACGTTGATGCATTTATTTACTGTCATCATAGATTCTAGTTATTGGTGTATGGAAGAAAAGAAAGGGCATTCAACGCTCTAGTATTTAAGGCATTATCCTTTGATAGGCATAAAAAATATTTCAAATAAAAAAATAGAGTCAAGCATTGCCTTGAAGGTTTGAAGGTGAAACTGTAAGTTATGTTGTTTGGGGATGATCTAATATTGATAATCTAGAGCAATTAAGGTACAAATATAAGCAATTAGAGAAGAAAAAACACAAAATTGTTCACATATTCAATTCAACACTCTTAATGTAGAATATTCCTACTCATGTACTTTACATGGATTACTCCAATATTTGGAGTTAAGCTTGATCGTGTGTGTTTTTTCAATTAGAGTTGCATGGAGTTTGCATGCCACCAAATTTAGATTAGTGGAGTTGTGTGCTTATTTTTAGGCTCCTTCACTACTATTCTAGGTAGAATTACTTTTACTTGAGTTAATTTATCCCAGCTATTGCATCCAATCTTGTTTGTATTGCATACTCTAGTTTTTATAACTTGCAAGGTGTGCAATTGCTTCTCTCATGACCAAATGATATCAACATTTTGTCTAAAATATACTACCATTTTGACATGGTATCAAAACAAATTTGGTTTATGATGGTTTAGTAAAATTTGCATAGTTTTAAAAATAGTCGTTGCATTCAAAAAGTTTTATTGTATTCATGTGTGGTCTAGAAATCGTTTGCAAAGGTTAATTGGTTCAAGAAAAAATATTTTTTGCACATAAGGCAAAAAATCTAGTGTTGAAGCATATTTTAGGGTCGACACATGAGCGTTGAAGGCGCCTAGGCCCGATAGGTACTCAAAGGAGTCAAGATCCAATGTGAAGGGGTGTATGTGGTGAATCACAACCTATTTAGATGCCAAATCCAACACAAAAGTGTTGATTGTAAAACCAATTTAATCCACAAAAGGGTGTGAAGTGTTGTAGTTTGGTTGTCATTGATGTCAAAAGTGAGTTGCATTTTGGTTGTTTTGTTGCCAGGGTCTCTAAGAAATACCTCACCTTTCTCTACTAGTCATGCTTTGCTCTTGCAGTTTGGAAGATATCCTTATGTTGTGTCAAGGCATGTGTGATCCAAGTTTCAAATCCTTTGAGTTACATGAAAGGTGGTTTTGAATGTGACAGATTGAAGTCTATGTTGTTTTTGTGAAGATTATCATAGAGGTGCAAAGGTTGGCTATGAATTCCTCTATGTTTGTAAATATGATTATGTGGTTTAGAAGATAAGCTTAGCACGGTGTGAAGGTGTTATATCCAAATGTTCATGTCATTACTCCTTCAATAGAGAATGTTAGAAGTAATAGTGTGTAGGACTGTGTTGTTTGGTGAGTAGTTTCAATGTATATTGTCTTGCATCAACTTGTTGTTGCATGATTTTATGAAAGGGATATATGAGAGTGTTCATGGATACAATGTGATGTTTTTTTATGCTCTACAAGGTGTTGTCTAGCTTCTTCGGAATAGGTTGTGGTCTGGAATGAATGTTTTGTTAGGTTATGCTTTTGCCTAACCGACTTAGGTATGTTGGTGTTGTGTGCCACAAGTTCAAGTGTGAGTGGAGCCTATGAAGTGTTTGAAGATGTTGTATGGGTCATGTCAACTCATCTGAGAGAAGCAAAAATATTTTTTTATCATTCATGTGTACCACCAATGTTGTGAAGGTCGACATGCTACAAGTTTCATATATTATTACTTAAGGTCAGCCTAATTTAAATTTGTGAAGCATGCGATGATTTCTATTGAAGATCGAAGGTGTGAAGATTCCTTAGGACCAAGTTAAGCATGTGTTGGAATTCACAAGGTGTATTCCTCTTCCTAGTGTTTTGTGTAGCCTTTTCAGCCTTTCCCTCTACATGTTGAGTGTTGAGTGTTTTATCTTTGGCCGACTTGTAGATGTAATATTTTTTGTTGTTATAGGCCAACATGAATTTTAATCAATGTAATATCATGTATATATTGTAAACCTAGTTGATATAGGTAGTGGATATGTATAATGAATATTGATAATTGAGTAAGCGACTGAAAAAGGAAGAGCAGAAGTGTTAGATCCTATTCGGTTTCAAGTTGATCATATCTTTGTGACAAAAAGGAAGTGAAGATGTGAGATTAATTCTTTGTTGGAGGTAGTGAGATGAAGGAAAAACTTCTTGCATGCTGAAAGAAATGAGCTAGTAGGCAATAGAGAAGACATTTGAAGAAGAGACAAAGCAAAATTGCAATCATCAAAAGAGAAGTGACAAAGATAAATTGCAATCATCAAAAGGATTGAGATTAATTGTCAATTTTAGATAGTGTAAGGACTATCATTCTATATTTTTTCTTGAGTGTATGCTCAATTCAAGGATTTGTAGCTTCCTTAGGTTGTAGCCCTCAAACAAAGTGTAATCAAGGAGTTGTAGCTTCCTTGGGAGTGACCTTAAAACCTATTTTTAGGGAGTATAAGCTTGCTTGGGTTGTAGCCCTAAAACAAATTTGTAACCATTATTCATTTGTGAGGCTCGATTAGGACAATAGCTCCTAGTAGCATCTCACCGTGGTTTTTCCCTATGGGGTTTTCCATGTACATCTGGTGTTGTGTTGTGTTGGGCATTATTCTTATCTTTCATGTTCATGTTTGTGTGATAGAATTTGAAGTGTCAGATTTTTCTAAAGGGTTTGAGATTTCATAAAATACTAATTCACCCCCTCTCAGTATTCCAATGTGTGTTCAACATGAATATCGAGACACCAATCCTATACAAAAAGGTAGTGTCCAAAAAGGTGAATTCCAAAAATTTTGTAGAGATTTTGTCAACTAGAGTGAGTCATTGATTATGCTAAAACCCTAAATAAATTATCAGAGATGTTTTTTGGCTCAAAAGAGTAATTTTTGGCTCGAAATGCAACAATATTTGGTGGATAATGCTTATAACCACAATAATAAAACCTATAAGGGAAACAAGAGAATACAACCAAATCAACCTTCAAAATCATAGCAACCTTCAAAATTGATCCCCAAAACATGCAACATTGGTGACAAAGATTAGGGCAAAAAAATCAAACCCTAAGAATAACACCCAAAATTGTGGGACAAGAAGCATGCAAATAAACCTTCAATCGAAGCACACTAATTCATCCATGCCATCCCTTTTCCTCTCCTATTTTTAGATTTAAATATAATTTTATTTGAAATTTACAAGTGCAAAATTAGGCAAACAAGGGAAATAGTAAAATTGTTGTAACTTTTGAGAGGCAACTTAAAATTTAGATTAGTGGAGTTGTGTGCCTATTTTTAGGCACCTTCACCACTATTATAGGTAGAATTACTTTTACTCTACACTATATATGTACATCTTATTATGAGTTAATTTATTCTAGCTATTGCATCCAATCTTTTTTGTATTGCATACTCTAGTTTTTTATAATTTGCAGGGTGTGCAATTATTTCTCTCATGGCCAAGTGATATCAACATTCTGTCTAAAATATACTACCATTTTGACATGGTATCAAAACAAAAAAAAATTATGATGTTTCACTAAAATTTGCATAGTTTTAAAAATAGTTTTTGCATTCAAAACATTTTATTGTATTCATATGTGTTCTAGTTCAATCATTTGCAAAGGTTAATTGGTTCGAGAAAAAGTTGATTTTTTGCACATAAGGCAAGAAAAAGGTGTTGAAGCATATTTTAGGGTTGACACACGAGTGTTGAAGGCACCTAGGCCCGATAGGTACTCAAAAGAGTTGAGATCCAATGTGAGGGGGGTATGTGGCAAATCATAACCTATTTAGATGTCAAATCCAACATGAAAGGGTTGATTGTAAACCCAATTTAATCCACCAAAGGGTGTGAAGATTGAGCCACAAAGCCTATACAAGAAGGTAGTGTCCAAAAAGGTGAATTCCAAAAAGGTTGTAGAGATTTTGTTAGCTAGAGTGAATCGTTGTTTGCGCTAAAACCCTAAATCAATGATCAAAGATGTTTTTTGGCTCAAAAGAGTATAATTTTTAGCTCAAAATGCTATGATGTTTGGTAGACAATGCTTATAAACACAATAATAAAACCCACAAGGGTGGTAAGAGAATACAACCAAATAATCTTCAAAATCATAGCAACCTTCAGAATTGATCCTCAAAACATGTGAAAAAAATAAAACCCTAAGAATAACACTCAAAATTGTGGGACAAGAAGCCTATAAATAAACCCTCAATTGGAGCATACTAATTCATCCATGTCATCCCTTTTCCTCTCCTATTTCTAGATATAAAGATAATTTTATTTAAAATTTACAAGTGCAAAATTAGGCAAACAAGGGAAATAGTATTTAATTATTGTAACTTTTGAGAGGCAACTCGAAATCAAGTGTCATCTTTTTGAAAGTGAATAATTTTCATGCCCAATCCATTGAGAATGTTATCACACTAAAATTATAGTGTCATTTTTCATTCAATTGGACTTGTTTATGTATTGAACAAATAAAGTGCCAAAATTTGGGGGGAGCCAATACTAAATAAAGGGGGGGTTTTTTGTGTTGCCATGTTTACACTTCTACTTTCTTTTTTATTCTTCATTTCTATATTTTCATTCTCGCAACATTTTAGTTTATAAGCATGGATTCAAATCAAGTCGTCACACAATTAACACCCTTTAACGACCACAATTGAAAACTAAAAGTTCAACTTGTGCTAAAGAACATTGTTAGAAATTTGAAGTAGATTGTGTAGACATTGAAAAATGTCCTAAGTCTGCGAACGCCATTTTTCACATTGATGTCCCTTCTTCCCTGCATAATTGAATAATTTTAATTATTTGATTATTTTCAAAAATCATATTCTTCTATTAACTAAATCATTTTAATTATTTAATTAATTCATTCCCCCTTTTCTATTCTTCCTTTGATTAATTAAATAAATTAATTTATTTAATTACGTCACTAATGTTCCTTTTTCTCTGTAATTAAATAAATTCTTAATTATTTAATTATTCATTTTCATTTTTCCCTCTATAGTAACATAATTATTTAAAGTCATTAGTTTTTTTCTCTATAATTAAATAAATCCCATTTAATAAATTATTTATCATTTTTCCCTCCACCATTAAATAATTAATTTAATAGTTTAATAATTTGTCTTTTTCCTTCACTTTTAATAATTAAATAGTTGTTTTTCAATTATTTTAATTAAAAGTCAACTTTCCCCTCTTCTTTTATGATTAAATAATTACTTTAATTATTTAATTATTCACTTTCCCTCCTAAATTAAATAATTTTATAATTATTTAATTTACTTCAACAACCTCTTTTTCCATGCCATCCTTATCTCTTTACATCTCAATTAACCTTCACCCTTGGTAAGGTTTTATTACCTTTTAATCTCCACTGTCCATCCTTAACTAAACTGTATTTTTTCTCTAACTCTATTTCCTTGCTTCTCAAAGCAATCTCATCCATTGATCATCATCATTATTCATCATTTAATCCCAGCCCTTCATTCAAATTAGGTTCTTCTATAAAAGAGATCTATCCTTTTCATTTCAAGATAACAACTACTATCTTTGATATTTTGTTGTCACTATCATTGAGCTTATTCTTGCATACTACAAATCCAAGGGCAAGCAAGCATATAAAATAAAATAGAGAAGAGTAATGAAGGTGATTCAACTATGGCATAAGAATTATGGTATTATTGCTTTATTATTTATGTTTTTATTGTCATTTGTACTTCATTGTTGGATTAGGGTCTTTAGGGCTTGAGTTTTAGGTAGTTGGTGGTTGATGTTGTTGATTCATGATTTGTACCTTGATTTTACCATATTCCAGATTGGTGAAACTAAATTGAAATACTAACCCTCTTGATTAACATTCTTTGTTTGGAAGTTTTTGGTGTTTTTTGTCTTAAAGGTTGTAGGTACTCTTAACAGATCTTACAAATCACACTTTTGGGAGCCTTTTGAGGTCAAATAAACATCCTAATTGCATTTGAAAGGGTCAAGAGATGAATTTTTATATATTATACCCCATATTTTGATCTAGGATAATAATTTTTACATGAAAAAACACATTCTTTTGTGACTGCAAAATTGTGCAACACATTTATTCAATAATGCAATGTAATTGAAGCACAATGCATTGCATTTGTTCAATAGTGCAACATAATTGAAGCACAGTGCATCACAATTGAAGCATTTTGCACCACATTTGTTAAATTTTGCACCGCAAGTGCATAATTGGCAATGCACAGCAATTGAAGTACAATACACAACATCTTTTGCACAGTATGACACATTTGACTAACAATCTGTTGCATTTATCTGCATAGTCTGCCACATCTATCAGATTGAACTACGCAATTTTCTGTCATAAGTAAAAAGGTATAAGCTTGGAGTTTTTCATTTTTGGCCTTGTTCATTCATTAGGGTAGAGGGTTTTGGTGTTACTGATATCTAATGTGCAACATGTGGTAATTGTTGGGATAAGACATTGTTATCTAGAATACTAATCCATTTTCTTGTAGGGTTTTATGTGTCTTTTATTTTTAAAGTAGGAACATTTGGATTTGGGCTTAAAAAGAACAAATGTTTTTCATGTTTGGTGCACTTGCACATTGTGTTAAAATCCTAGATTGGTGTGTGTATATCCTCTCCCCTTGTGCTTCATGTGATATTGGGTGTAAGAGAAACACATATCAATCTCTTTTTTTTTAGGAGGCTTTCCTTTGAGACACATCATAATGGAGAACTCAAGGAGGATGACCTAAAAGCATGTTTTTTTTGAGCAGGCTATATAAAAGGTGTGAAGGTGAAAGTTAGTAGCATTATCTAGGGACATTATACCTTGCGTGTCAATAATAGTGTGGAACAAATAACCACATTCAAGTTGATTAGAGGCTTAAGTGTCTCACATCTGAAGTATACCTCTAGTGTTCACCAACCTCCTAGAAAGCCATTGTTATTAGAAGCCTAATACCTTTTTGGTCATCAACTATTGTGGTGCAAGGGTGCAGATTGTACCTTGAAGTTACTTACCACATTTGTCCATGGTTGAGGTGTAAGGTGTCTTGCTAGAGTTTACACTTTTTCAATCCCATGGGTATCAAAGTGGCCCATGACCTTAGTATACCCTATTCACCCACTCATTGGATGAAGATTTAAAATCACTCTTTTGGGAGTGAGGTGAGCCCACTTTAGTAGATAAACCCTATTACTACTAGCTAGGTTTTGCTTGTTTTCATTGTGTGATAACTAAGTCCAAGAGGGTTTTTTTGAAGAAAACTTGTGAAATACTTGCTTACCTTGAAGTCAAAAAGAGTCAAAATCAACCAAAATATGTTTTTCAAGTGTTTTATATGTTTGCTTACCATATTTCAAAACTTCCCTAAATGAAAAATCATTTAGAAACCATTGACTCTGGATCAAAAACCAATCTATCACATCTGTCAAAATCATTTTTTTTGGAGAAATACTTGAGTATCCACATTTCACTTGTCTGATTTGGACAGTGACCATACATTCAAAAATGAGACTTGTTTAGTTTATCTAGTCCTTCAATTGCATTTGCCTAGTTTACCTTGCATTACCTAGTTCACTCTTTATCATCCTAGCTCATTCATAGTCATAACCATATTTGAGGTTTGAGATTAGGAGGCTTATCATACCATTGATTAGATCATTGCCACATACATGGATTATCTTGACCTTGTCATTATTTATCTATCATTATCTCCAAGTTGGGCCTAGTTTAGGTTCACTTTATCCAATCATCATCATCTTAGCACTTATTCTTTTGAGGTCTTGACATTCTAACTTGTTACCTTGATCCATCATAGTTTTCCTAGCATCCTTTTTAAAATCCAAAGTTGCATATCCAAATTTTGAAGCATAGTCATAGCTCCATCATCACTTTGCATCCCAAAGCATAGTCTAGTTGCATTGTCACCTCACACACTCTAGTTTCATTTCCATCTTGCATCCTTATATCTAAAAATCCCAAAAACATAGCATAACCTTATTGTCATCTTGCATCCTAATTCTTAGTTTGCATCTATCCCCAAATAAAAAAGAAAACTAAAAATAAAAAAAATCATAGCCAAAGCTCCACCATCCCATTATCCATTCCAATCCAAACTCATAGCCATGTCTTCAATTTACCTTGATCTTCTTCGTAGTCAAGTTGAAAACCTCATGCTTCGTCAATACTACCAAACCAAAAGCCTTAATAACTAATCCACTGATCCTCCATACCAATCACCCATAGCCTCGAGTCAGCCACCCATCTATCCCTCTTACCAACAATCCATAAGCTCTAGTTGTCCATCCATCTACCCTCACTATCAAGAGTCAACTAACATGATCCATACCATTAATCCCCAACAAACATCCATTGGTCACCCTTATCCTAACCTTGACAAGGGAAATCAATCTTCCATCCAAATTATTCCTCAACCCCAAACCATATCGCAAATCCATATTTCCCATGGATATCATATGCTTCCATCCTCATCACCAAACCTAGAAAATGTTATAGCCTCCACATCCTATTCTTATCCTTCATTCACTAACCCATTGCCATCCACTCCATCCCAATCTACAATACCATCAAATAAAAGCACATTTAGTAATACTCTTCAAGGACAACTACCAAAGGAACTTGTTTGACTCCTATATGAAAACAAAGTTATGAAATCCAATCACATTGCTAATCCTATACCATCCAACCATTTCTCACCAACATGTCCATCATTGCCTACCAACCCCAATATCTTCTTATTTGAAACTCCATTATTACCATGCCAACCGCAAAAATATCTTCCTTTTGAAACTCCATTATTACCATGCCATTAAAAATATCTTCCTATTGACTCCTATATGAAAACAAAGTTATGAAATCCAATCATAATGCTAATCCTATACCATCCAACCACTTCTCACCAACATGTCCTTCATTGCCTACCAACCCCAAAAATATCTTCCTATTGAAACTCCATTATTACCATGCCAAAATTCTAAGTCCATCGAAGATAATCATATCATTCCATTGCCTAAACCATTGGATATATGCCAAGAGCATGGTCCAAAGCATGATGAAATAAAATCCAAGTCAAATCAAGATCAAGTTATCCATAATAGTCGGGATAATCCACTCTTGGATCAAGATCTTAGTCCTTTCCATCACATCCATATTCTGATCACCCCCACCTTTGCGGATGAGACAATTGCTTCCACGAGACACATAGATGATCTTCCTCTAGAACAAGAGTCTCCTACTCTAGACATATTTGCAAATGATCAAGCTATAGCTTAATTCACAAGACTTTATGGTAATGATCATAAGGAAGGTTTCTACATCAACTTGGAAGCATCAATGTCTTTTGAAGAACCATCAAAATATAATATTTCACAAAATTAGGCCAAAGATATCAATCAAAAAGCTATCCTGCATATCAATGGAGCTAAGATATCTTATCAACTAGGATCATCTACCTTTTTCAAAGCAAGCTTTCTTACATATGAGAAAATTTTGAGTAATGGTTTCCACATACAAAATGATGGGTTCACATCTTGATTCCAAAATAACAAATACCCCATCACAAATAGAATATTTTAGAGCATTCAATATCAAGGTAGAAGACTATGTGTACACGAGCAAGGCATTCTAGAACCAATAAAGATTCAAGAAAATCCTAGACATCAAGGACTTGGTTATTCTTCAATCAACAAATCGAATGATGTTCGTGATACCTCCATGATATTGGGAGAAACTTTATCCAATAAAAACATCAAAATAGGGGCCATGAGTAGTCCTTATCATAAGATTGTTGCCAACACTCCTTCCATCCACGCCATAAACATTCCTAATTAATTAAACCTATTAATTGGAACTAACAAAAACAAAAAGTCTTCTAAATCCAATGTCCAAAATCAAATGTCAAAGGCCACTAATGTAAAAATTAAAGTGGACCAATAAAGTAAAAATGGATCCCAAAGATGGATCAACTAAATAAAATCTAATATCTAATAAAAAAAATGGACCCACAAGAAAAGAGGTCTCCTACACATAACAAATGTCCACCTCCTTCAAAATGGTCAGCATGCAATGAATATAAAAGTGTTGGTTCCAAACACTATCCCAATCAAAATTCCAAATTCCATCATCCACCCCCCTGAGTTTGGAAAATAAAAATTCCTACATACAAAATGCCAAATAGTCCATCCACACCGACCATCATCCATTACAGTCCTATATCTTTCCTAAAGTCTAAAATTCCCACATCACAAATCCATCATAGTTTTGCAGCAACTCTTTACCATAAGGACTCCCATGGAACTCTATCATGATGTGTGTATACCTATAAGGCCAACTTGAGTATCAAAAAGGATTACAATGACATCCATCAATTGTATACAAGCGTTATGATCTTGTCAAGGAAACTACTCCATAATGGTCACTATTGGCATATCATGACACCGACATCTGCATCAACACCATCACAGCATTCAAAACACTCAGTCATCATTTTAGAAAATACAAAAAAAAAAAAAATAGTAAAGAGAAATAATTCGTTCAATAGTGAAAACCATTCTTATGGTGCTTTGGATAAGTACCACAATGAAAACCTAGAAAACAAGTGTCATGTGTAAGAGAAATTATCTATGCAGACCATTACACTTGGGTGCAAGTTGTCTCATCTTCCATACTTTTTGGATTACATTTCCATCTATCCATCCAATCCATATCATTTCCATCCATCTTCCCTACCTACCTTGATCTTGATAAGGACTAGGGTACAAACATAAATCATGCTTTGAAAAACTCTTGACATGTTAATACTTTGGTCATACACTCCATGAAATATTATTTCATTGCCTACATAACATTTTCCAAACCCATATTTTGGAGAAAACAAATTATTTCTATGTGACATAGTCCTTGGAGATCATATGCTAATTCTACCATCCAATAATCTTCATGTCTCCTATCTTTTTACCAAAGCCACCCATTATCCTTTCATACCTATTATTGGACTTGGTTTTCCCTTTTTAGTTCTCTAAGGACTCCAATCCACTTATCCAACATCCCTTCATCATCCCATTCAATCTTGAAAATAAGTCATTTCAAATGCAACAAGCCTAATCCATACAATCTTGCTATGCAACCTAGAGCATCATCCAAAACATTCCTTGGCTTTGTTTATAGCCTTGTTGCAAACCTTAATCCTTTAGTCATAATTATCATTAGTGGGATATGTCTTTCCCAATCCTGACATTGTTTTGGGATGTGTCCTTCCCATATCAACATCATCATCATCATCATCATCATCATCATCATCATCATCATCATCATCATCATCATCATCATCATCATCATCACCTATCAATTAGTTTCCAGCTTGACTAGGGGCAATATCATGTTTGTCCTTGGATGTTTGTGCATGCCTTCTTGCTTGATTTTCGGTATCTTTCACATGCATTTGTCATGGTCCTTATAGTGTATCATCCATAACAAAATCACATTCTTGCACCACTCCATAATAAAGCTTTGTCACCCTTCTCATGTCCTAAGGATATTTGACATTTTGTGTATTTCATTTTCTATGTTTGGTCATAATAAAGTCCATCCTTATCCATCCCTAATAATTAGTCCTATACTTGACTAGGGGAAAATCCTTGACTTACATCTTCATGGGATCCTATACTTAGTATCAGAGGTCATTATTCCAAAAACAAAAAAAATCAAAATTGTTCACATGTTCAATTCAACACTATTAATGTAGAATATTCCTACTCATGTACTTCACATTGATTACTCCAATATTTGGAGTTAATCTTGATCATGTGTGTTTTTTCAATTAGAGTTGGATGCAGTTTGTATGCCACCAAATTTAGATTAGTGGAGTTGTGTGCTTATTTTTAGGCTCCTTCACAACAATTCTAGGTAGAATCACTTTTACTCGAGTTAATTTATCCCAACTATTGCATCCAATCTTGTTTGTATTGCATACTCTAAATTTTATAACTTGCAAGGTGTGCAATTGCTTATTTCTCATGACTAAATGATACCAACACTTTGTCTAAAATATACTACCATTTTGACATGGTATCAAAACAAATTTGGTTTATGATGGTTTAGTAAAATTTGCATAGTTTAAAAATAGTCTTTCTATTCAAAAAGTTTTAATGTATTTATGTGTGGTCTAGAAATCATTTGCAAAGGTTAATTTGTTTGAGAAAAAATACTTTTTGCACATAAGGAAAAAAATCTAGTGTTGAAGCATATTTTAGGGTTGACCCATGAGCATTGAAGGCACCTAGGCCCAATAGGTACTCAAAGGAGTCAAGATCCAATGTGAGGGGGCGTATGTGGTGAATCACAACCTATTTAGATGTAAATCCAACACAAAAATGTTGATTGTAAACATAATTTAATCCACCAAAGGGTGTGAAATGTTGCAGTTTGGTTGTCATTGATGTCAAAAGTGAGTTGCAATCTGGTTGTTTGGTTGTGAGGGTCTCTAAGAAATGCTTCACATTTCTCTACTGGTGATGCTTTGCTCTTGCAATTTGGAAGATATCCTTATGTTGTGTCAAGGCATGTGTGATCCAAGTTTCGGATCATTTGAGTTACAGGAAAGGTAGTTTTGAATGTGACAGATTGAAGTCTATGTTGTTTCTGTGAGGATGCTCATAGAGGTGCAAAGGTTGGCTATGCATTCCTCTATGTTTGCAAATATGGTTTTGTGGTTCAGAAGATAAGTTTAGCATGTTGTGAAGGTGTTATATCCAAATGTTCATGTCATTACTCCTTCAATAGATAATGTTAGAAGTAACAGTGTGCAAGACTGTGTTGTTTGGTGACTAGTTTCAATGTATGTTGGCTTGCATCAACTTGTTGTTGCATGATGTTATGAAAGGGATGTATGAGAGTGTTCCTGGATACAATGTGATGTTTTTTTATGCTTCAGAAGGTGTTGTCTAGCTTCTTCAGAATAGGTTGTGGTCTGGAATGAATGTTTTGTTAGGTTATGCTTTTGCTTAACTGAATTAGGTATGTTGGTGTTATGCACCACAAGTTCAAGTGTGAGTAGAGCCTATGGAGTGTTTGAAGATGTTGTATGGGTCATTCCGACTCATCTAAGAGAAGAAAAAATATTTTTTTATATTCATGTGTACCACCAATGTTGTGAAGGCCAACATGCTACAAGTTTCATATTTTCTTGCTTAAGGTTGACCTGATTTGAATTTGCGAAGCATGCAATGATTTCTATTGAAGATCAAAGGTGTGAAGATTTCTTAGGACCAAGTTAACCATGTGTTGGAATTCACAAGGCATGTTCCTCTTCCTAGTGTTGCATGTAGCCTTTTCAGCCTTGCCCTCTACACGTTTCTTGTTGAGTGTTTTATCTTTGGCCAACTTGCAGATGTAATATTTTTTCTTGTTATAGGTCGACATGAATTTTAATCAATGTAATATCATGTATAAATTGTAAACCTAGTTGATCCAGGTAGTGGATGTGTATGATAAATACTGATAATTGAGTAAGCGACTAAAAAAGAAAGAGCAGGAGTGTTAGATCCTATTCGGTTTCAAGTTGATCATATCTCTATGACAACAGGGAAGTGAAGATTTGAGATTAATTATTTTATGGAAGTAGTGAGCCAAAGGAAAAGCTTCTTGGATGCTGAAAGAAATGAGCTAGTAGGCAACATCTAAAAGACATTTGAAGAAGAGACAAAGAAAAATTGCAATCATCAAAAGGATTGAGCTTAATTGTCAGTTTTAGACAGTGGAAGGACTATCATTCTATATTTTTTATTGAGTGTATGCTCAGTTCAAGGATTTGTAGCTTCCTTGGGTTGTAGCCCTCAAACAAAGTTTAATCAAGGAGTTGTAGCTTCCTTGGGAGTGACCTTAAAACCTATTTTTAGGGAGTATTAGCTTCCTTGTGTTGTAGCCCTAAAACAAAGTTGTAACTGTATTCATTTGTGAGGCAAAATTAGGACAATACCTCCTAGTAGCATTTCTCACCATGGTTTTTCCCTATGGGGTTTTCCACGTACATTTGGTGTTGTGTTGTGTTGTGCATTGTTCTTATCTTTCATGTTCATGTTTGTGTGATAGAATTTGAAGTGTCAGATTGCTCTAAAGGGTTTGAGATTTCATAAAATACTAATTCACCCCCTCTCAGTATTCCGATGTGTGTTCAACATGAATATTGAGCCACCAAGCCTATACAAGAAGGTAGTGTCCAAAAAGGTGAATTCCAAAAAGTTTGTAGAGATTTTGTCAACTACAGTGAATCGTTGATTGTGCTAAAACCCTAAAACAATTATCAGAGATGTTTTTTGGCTCAAAAGAGTAATTTTTGACTCAAAATGCTACAATATTTGGTGGATAATGCTTATAAACACAATAATAAAACCCATAAGGGAAATAAGAGAATACAACCAAATCGACCTTCAAAATCATAACAACCTTGAGAATCAATCCTCAGAACATGCGACACTAGTGGCAAAGATTAGGGCAAAAAAATCAAACCCTAAGAATAACACCCAAAATTGTGGGACAAGAATCATGTAAATAAACATTCAATTAGAGCACACTAATTCATCCATGCCATCCATTTTCCTCTCCTATTTTTAGATTTAAAGATAATTTTATTTGAAATTTACAATTGCAAAATTAGGCAAACAAGGGAAATAGTAAAATTGTTGTAACTTTTGAGAGGCAACTAAAAATTTAGATTAGTGGAGTTGCGTGCCTATTTTTAGGCTCCTTCACTACTATTCTAGGTAGAATTACTTTTACTCTACACTATATATGTACATCTTATTATGAGTTAATTTATTCCAGTTATTGCATCCGATCTTGTTTGTATTGCATACTCTAGTTTTTTTATAATTTGCAGGGTGTGCAATTATTTATCTCTCATGGCCAAGCGATATCAATATTCTATCTAAAATATACTACCATTTTGACATGGTATCAAAACAAAATTTTTTATGATGGTTCAGTAAAATTTGCATAGTTTTAAAAATAGTGTTTGTATTCAAAACATTTTATTGTATTCATATGTGTTCTAGAAATCATTTGCAACGGTCAATTGGTTCCAGAAAAAGGTGATTTTTTGTACATAAGGCAGAAAAAAAGTGTTGAAGCACATTTTAGGGTTGAGCCACAAGTGTTGAAGGCACCTAGGCCCGATAGGTACTCAAAAGAGTTGAGATCCAATGTGAGGGAGCGTATGTGGCGAATCAACACCTATTTAGATGCCAAATCCAACACAAAAGGGTTGATTGTAAACCCAATTTAATCCACCAAAGGGTGTGAAGACCATAAAGCCTATACAAGAAGGTAGTGTCCAAAAAGGTGAATTCCAAAAAGGTAGTAGATATTTTGTTAGCTAGAGTGAGTCGTTGATTGCACTAGAACCCTAAATCAATGATCAAAGATGTTTTTTGGCTCAAAAGAGTATAATTTTCAGCTCAAAATGCTATAATATTTGGTGGACAATGCTTATAACCACAATAATAAAAACCATAAGGGCAATCAGAGAATACAACCAAATCAATCTTCAAAATCATAGCAACCTTTAGAATCGATCCTCAGAACATGTGCCATTTGTGTCAAAGATTAGGGAAAAAATATAAGCCTAAGAATAACACTCAAAATTGTGGGACAAGAAGCCTATAAATAAACCCTCAATTGGAGCACACTAATTCATCCATGTAATCCCTTTTCCTCTCCTATTTCTAGATATAAATATAATTTTATTTAAAATTTACAATTGCAAAATTAGGAAAACAAGGGAAATGGTACTTAATTATTGTTACTTTTGAGAGGCAACTCAAAATCAAGTGTCATCTTTTTCAAAGTGAATAATTTTCATGCCCAATCCATTGAGAATGTCATTGCATTAAAATTATAGTGTCATTTTTCATTCAATTGGACTTGTTTATGTATTGAACATATAAAGTTTTGGGGGGAGCCAATACTAAATAAAGGGGGCGTTTTGTGTGTTGTGTCATGCTTACACTTCCTACTTTCTTTTTTATTCTTCTTTTCTACAATTTCATTCGTGCAACATTTCAGTTTATAAGCATGGATTCAAATCAAGTCGTTACACAATTAACACCCTTTAACTATCATGATTGAAAACTAAAAGTTCAACTTGTGTTAAAGAACATAGTTAGAAATATGAAATAGATTGTGTAGACATTAAAAAATGTCTTAAGCCTGCGAATGCCATTTTTCACATTGATTTCCCTTCTTCCCTGCACAATTGAATAATTTTAATTATTTGATTATTTTCTAAAATCATATTCTTCTATTAATTAAATAATTTTAATTATTTAATTAATTCATTCCCCTTTTTCTATTCTTCCTTTGATTAATTAAATAAATTTATTTATTTAATTACGTCGTTGATGTTCCTTTTTCTCTGTAATTAAATAAATTATTATTTATTTAGTTATTCATTTTCATTTTTCCCTCTATAGTTATGTAATTATTTTAATTATTTAATTAGTCATTAGCTTTTTTCATAATTAAATAAATCCCATTTAATTAATTATTTCTCATTTTCCCCTCCACTATTAAATAATTAATTTAATTATTCAATAATGTGTCACTTTCCTCCACTTTTAATTAAATAGTTTTTTTTCAATTATTTTAATTAAAAGTCAACTTCCCCTCTTCTTCTATGATTAAATAATTACTTTAATTATTTAACCATTCACTTTCCAGGCTCCTAAATTAAATAATTATTTAATTTACTTCAACAACCTCTTTTTCCATGCCATCCTTATCTCTTTACATCCAATTAACCTTTGCCCTTGATAAGGTTAAATATTACCTTTTAATCTTTGTCATCCATCCTTAACTAAACCCTATTTTTTTCCTAACCCTATTTCCTTGCTTCTCAAAGCAATCTCATCCATTAACCATCATCACTATTCACCATTTAATCCTAGCCCTTCATTCAAATTAGGTTCTTCTATAAAAGAGTCTCATCCTTTTTATTTCAAGATAACAACCACTATCTTTGATATTTTGTTGTCACTATCATTAGGCTTATTTTTGCATACTACAAATCCAAGGGCAAGCAAGAATATAAAGCAAAATGGACAAGAGCAATGAAGGTGATTCAACTATGGCATAGGAATTATGGTATTATTGCTTTATTATTTATGTTTCTATTATCATTTGTACTTCATTGTTGGATTAGGGTCTTTAGGGCTCGAGTTTTAGGTAGTTGGTGGTTGATGTTGTTGATTCATGATTTGTACCTTGATTTTACCCTATCCCACATTGGTGAAACAAATGTGAAATACTAACCCTCTTGATTAACATTCTTTGTTTGGAAGTTTTTGGTGTTTTTTTGTCTTAAACGGTGTAGGTAATTTTGAAAAATCTTGCAAATCACACTTTTGGGAGCCTTTTGAGGTCAAATAAACATCACAATTGCATTTGAAAGGGTCGAGAGACAAATTTTCATATATTGTACACTATATTTTGATGTGGGATAACAATTTTACATGAAAAACATGTTCTTTTGCGATCGCGACATTGTGCAACACATTTGTTCAATAGTGCACTATAATTGAAGCACTATGCATTGTATTTGTTCAATAGTGCAACAAAATTGAAGCACAATGCACCACAATTGAAGCATTTTGCACCACATTTGTTAAATTCTGCACCGTAAGTGCATAACTGGAAGTGCACCACAATTGAAGCATTTTGCACCATAATTGAAGCACTATACACCACAATTGAAGCACAATGCACCACATCTATCACACAATATGACACATTTGACTAACAATCTGCTGCATCTATCTGTATAGTCTTTCGCATCTGTCAGATAGAATGACACAACTGTTTGTCATAGGTAAAAAAAGGTATAAGCTTGGACTTTTTTCATTTTTAGCCTTGTTCATTTATTAGGGTAGAGGGTTTTGGTGTTACTAATATTTGTTCTGCAACATTTGGCAATCATTGGGAGAAGACATTGTTAACTAGAATACTATTCCATTTTTTTGCAGGTTTTTATGTGTCTTTGATTTTTAAAGTAGGAACATTTGGATCTGGGCTTAAAAAGAACAAGTGTTTTCCGTGTTTGGTGCACTTGCACATTGTGTTAAAATCCCAAAAATTAGTTTGTGCATATTCTCTCCCCTTGTGCTTCGTACGATCTTGGGTGTAAGAGAAACACATATCAATCTCTTTTATTTTTTTGGAGGATTTCCTTTGAGACACATCCTAACGAAGAACTCAAGGGAGACGACCTCAAAGCATGCTTTTTTGGGTGGGCTATATTAAAGGTGTGAAGGTGAAAGTTGGTAGCACTATATAGGGACGTTATATCTTGTGTGTCAATACTAGTGTGGAACAACTAACCACATTCAAGTTGATTAGAGGCTTAAGTGTCTCACATCTTAAGTATACCTCTAGTGTTCACCAACCTCCTAGAAAGCCATTTTTATTAGAAGCCTAAGACCTTTTTGGTCATCTACTATTGTGTTGCAAGGGATGCAGATTGTAACCCGAAGTTGCTTACCACATTTGTCCATGGTTGAGTTTTAAGGTGTCTTGCTAGAGGTTACACTCTTTCAACCCTAGGGGTATCAAAGTGGTCCATGACCTTAGTATACCCTATTCACCCACTCATTGGATGAAGATTTAAAATCACTCTTTCAGGAGTGAGGTAAGCCCACTTTAGTATCTATAAAACCTATTACTACTAGCTAGGTTATGCTTGTTTACATTATGTGCAAACTAAGGCCAAGCGAGTTTTGTGGAAGAAAACTTGTGAAATAATTTCTTATCTTGAAGTAAAAAAGAGTCAAATTCAACCAAAATATGTTTTTCAAGTGTTTTCTATGTTTTCTTACCACATTTCAAAACTACCCTATATGAAAAATCATTTAGAAACCACTGATTCTGGGTCAAAAACCAATCTACCACATCTGTAAAAATTTAATTTTTTTGGAGAAATACCTGAATATCCACATTTTAGTTTTGATTTGGATAGTGACCATACATTCAAACATGAGACTTGTTTAGTTTATCCAGTCCTTCTATTGCATTTGGCTAGTTTACCTTGCATTACCTAGTTTAGCCTTTATCATCCTAGCTCATTCATAGTCATAACCATCTCTGAGGTTTGAAATTAGGAGGCTTATCATACCATTGATTAGATAATTGTCACATACTTGGATTATCTTGACCTTGTCATTTTTTATCTATCATTATCTCCAAGTTGGGCCTAGTTTAGGTTCACTTTATCCAATCATCATTGATGAGGTAAAAATAACCCCATCAATATAATGAACTAAATACCCTTCTTCATATCTTCTAGTCACCTTTACCTTGCCAATTAATTGTCTTTAGGGTAAGTAATTGATTGTTTTATGTGAAAAAATGTATAATCTTTATTTCCTAAAATTAATGAAATAAGCTAACCCACACTAACATAATGGTTTAGTTTCTAAGTATTGTACATGCTATTAAGCACAATTGGTCATCATGCTCAGCCAGTGGATTCAACGCAGACTCCCATACAGTTGAAGATAAGCGTTGGAAGAATAGGTGCCAGAATTTCAGGGAATGCATGGTGGATCGAGTTTTTGAAGCTTTCTGTTATTTTTTATTAAAAGACTTTATGGCTCACTCTGAGCCTTTTTAATACTTTATGTTATGGACTTAAGTCCATTAGTTTGTTAAATTTAGTTGAAGACTTTTCAATGGTAATCTTTACCATCTGAATTATAGGATTTTGTTAGTTGTTTTTGTATAAATATTTAACCGTCAGAAGCAATGATACAAAGGGAGATATCGTTATGTTGTCATAATGTGTTCTTGAACTATGTTTCTGAGTTTTACTTTCAGTATGAATAAAATAAGTTTTTCCTTCATTTTGAGTTACTAGTATTGTGAATGGAATCATCTTGAATGGAGTGATCTTGAAGTTACAAAGTTGATATGATTTGAGCTAACGTAGGAGCACCTGAGAGCTGGCCACTCGAGGGATTGTAGATTAGATAGATAAGTATTTCATTTTTAATTCAGTTGTTTTCATTTTGTAAATGATAAACATGAGTGAAGTTTATTTCCATGTGTTGAGCTTTGTTAAGTTAATCCTGCAGGTCATAGTTGAGTCTGTAATCCTTAGTTCTGTTATCTGAAGTTCCAAAGCACCTACCTTCATTGTTGGTTTCAAGTTGTTAAGTTGTTTTCTTTTAATCGTTAAATTTGTTATTCATTGTTAGTTATATGTTTCATAGTTTCTTTGCAAGCATTTCCATTTTATCAATTTACATGCACTTCTTACTTTAATTATCTCCATGCTTTCTAGTTTAATTGTTATGTTTTTTAGATTAATAATTTCTTGCTTTCTAGTTTAGTGGCTTCTTAGTTTAAAGTTTCATTTCAGCTATTCCAAACACTTAGAAAACCTGAGAGAGATAGTCAAGATGTCTTCTATTGCATATAGCCTTTGAACACTACCCGGTGGATATAATTGATGCACTTTCAACTAAAGAGATAGGACCTAACGATAATCTATCACTTTTTGGCATCGTTGCTGGGGACCTTTCTTTTCTAGTGTTAGTAGGAGATACCTTGAATACCTCTTTTAGGAACAAAAATAATCCTCAGGATTCCTTTTCTGCATGGTCAAGAAACGAGGCCCCCAGGAAAGATTCATTCCAAAAATCTCCCCAATTGACGTACCAACCAAAAGTACGAAGGAAGAAGTCCCAGCTCAAGAACTTACTAAAGAATTGATCGACCACGATCAACTTGAGACCTCCCCACGTACCCTAGAAAGAGCACCTAATTGTAGAGGAGCATATTCCTTTGTAAACCCCAGAACCTCATCCATTTGAGCGAACTTTTGAAGAGGAAAAAATTCCCTTCAACATCATGGGTGACTATAGAAATTTTGCTAACCCTCCACCGCTACACACATTCACTTATCCTATTGCTATTGATGCAGATGACGAGACGACCATGAAAAATATCTCACCAGCCTTCTTGCCAACCTTTTGAGGTTTGTCTTCTAAATACCCTGATCAGTTTCTATTCGAGTTTAACTACAAGAATGATAACCAGAAACTAAAGCTTTTTCCCTCCACTCTGAAAGACGCAACAATGCACTGGTTCATGGGATTAGCCTCAGGGTTGATAACCTCCTAGAATGGCATGGAGTCTACCTTTTTGGATAAATACCAGAGTTATTGTAGGGCTAGCGATGGGAAAGAAGAGTTGTTCAAACTAAGACAAAATGAAGACAAAAGCCTAGAAGATTGCCTAGATAGGTTTATCTTCTTATCTAAATGATGTGGCGGAGAAGCCATAAGCCTAGAGATTCTGAAGACCATATTTCTCAAAGGTCTTGATGAAGATGCTTGAAGGAGCTTGGATTTAATGGGAAAAAGGATATGTGTCCTAACTAGGACTCAATGATATAATTGAATTATGTTGGAATTTCTCTTGTACTCGAGGAGGTATTCGAAAGTCTACTCTTTTTAAAGGTTCCAATGAAATAGGAAAACTACGTGAGGAGATAGCCAATCTTAAGATTGACATTCTTGTCCAGTTAAACACCATGTTAGATGGAATATAAGCTAAAACGCAAAATCTTGAGACCCTATCCATCTATTGCCATAGGTGTCGAAACAAACATCTATTATGGGAATGCCCTTTGGACAAAATTGACAAAATTGGCATTTGTCAAGTTTTTGAGAAGAGCCATCGCATTGACCAGTGTGAGATTTTGAATGCCATCAAGAATTCTAAGAAAAGAACATCTCCAGTTGAGGAAGAGATCAACTTTATAAATCAAAGAACTGGAGGAAATTTTTCTTATGGCCAAAACTTAAACCCTTCTTGGAGGCCTCAAAATAACTGGAATAATAATCAGTGGGCAACACCTTAGGCACCACCTCAAGCACCACCTAATTGGGGAACTTATCCTTGGGGATCACCTAAATGGGAAAATCAGTCTCAGGGAAACCCTCAATGGCCCAACTAGACTCAACAACAATGGTATCCTCAAAATCCTGCTACTTAATGGAATCAACCTCAAGATTAGTTTTATACTAGTCCCAAAGAATGCCTAATCAACAACAAAATCTTTTACCAGCTCCCCAGGGCACTCAACAAAATGAGCAAGTTAATCAACCACAAATTTTGGTGCAGCCTTTTCCAAACCCAAAGAACAATCGTCAGAATACTCCAATGTATTCCACGAAACAGGACAATGTCATTGGACTTAACACTATACACTATGGAAATCTGTAATTAAGATCTAGAAAAACACTTCCGTAGCCTACTATTGAAGAGATTTTGGATGAATCTATTAAGGAATCTGTTGAGACAACTAAGACAACTCCCACATCTTTAGAGCAAGCCCCAGAAAGTACCCAAGACAAGACCTTCCCACCATCTCCAACTGGAGCTTTTGACCTACCTCAGGAGGAGGGGGGTCAATCTCCAATTGATCCTTTGAGGAACTCCACTCCTAAAGAGAAAAATCAAGCTCCTTTTCTAGAGCGTCTGAAACCAACCATCTTGAAAAATCCTCCAAAAATGTCTTCATTCACTGAAACTGCGTTGATACAAGAAATCAAACAATTGCAGATTAAAGTTCCTTTGCTACAAGCAATTAAGGAGATTCCTGAGTTGAACCAACTGATTAAATAGTTGTGTATCAAAACTCTAGGGAGGAAACCAAAATGGATAAATACCATTCACATAAATGGTTACCTAGCTGACTTTTTGACTGGAAAGACCACTGCTTCGAAATATGATGACCCAAGTAGTCCACTTATAACAGTCACAATCAATGAGGTAGCAATACCTAACACACTTGTGGACCTAGGAGTATTCATTAATGTAATGACTATTGATGTAATGGAAAATTTGGGGCTTACTTATTTATGTCCCACAACTAGAGTCTTACAAATGGCAAACCAATCCATAGCCATTCCCAAGGGTGTCATAAAAAATGTTCTTGTTAAGGTTGATGGATGGAATTATCAGTGGATTTTCAAATAATTTAGTCTCTTACACCCAAAGGCAGTTATCCAATAATTCTAGGAAGACCTGGTTGACTATTGTTGTAGCTAAAATTGACTGCAGAGAGGTTGGAATGACCATTTCACATGGTCCTAATAGAAAACATTTATTCTTGTATCCTCCCACCAACCCTGCTGAATATAATAAAGTATGGGTTGATGAACCAAAAGGTCCCAAGGAACATGAAAATTTAGTTCATTGGCCATGGTAGTCATCAGACAACATGGTGAGGAATTAGAGGATGAATTGGAAAACAACATGGAAAACCTTACCATGGATTCGAGTGATGAGGAGATGTTGGACGTAGAAGAAATCCTAGGACAACCAATCAACATAGATCACACTAAATTTGATAACGTCAGTTTCATGGGATTACCTTGTCCTTTGGCAAATATAATTCCATAAACATACCATTTCTTTGAAGATATTGTCAAACTTCATAGAACCATACCTCATAGTTGTCCCCTTAACACTTTGACAAGGCCAATGTACACTATCACATCCAACCATCCCAGTGTTAAAACCATTATGCTACTGCTAGGAAAAACTTTGAATATTAATAGCTGGTTGACCAAGCTAGAAGAACACAAATTGTTTGATATCCTGGTGATTAGATCTAAATCTTTTGCTTGTGACTACACATATATGAGAGGAATACACCCAAGTATATGTACTCATCATATCTATACCAAGGATGTTCAACCTATTCGCCAACCACAATGGAGACTCAATCTCACCTTGAAAGATATCATTAAGACTGAAATTGAGAAACTCCTACAAGTGGGATTTATTTATCCCATTTCTGACAGTAAATAGGTTTCACCTTTGGTTGTGGTACCAAAGAAAAATGGGAAGTGGAGAGTGTGTGTAGACTATAGGGAACTTAATAAAGCAACACACATAGATTACTTTCCACTACCACTTGTAGACCAAGTTTTGGACAACTTGGCTAGGAGAAAATATTTCTCATTTTTGGACAGATTCAATAGATACAACTAGATACAAGTAGCAGCAAAAGACCAAGATAAAATGACTTTTACTTGCTCTTGGGGAACATTTGCATATCGAGTTCTTCCTTTTGGGCTGTGCAATTCTCATGCAACATTCTAGAGAGCTATCATGGCCATATTTACTGAGTTGGTGAATGAGTGTGTGGAAGTTTATATGGACGAATTCACTGTGTATGGTTCAACCTTTGATGAAGCCCTCCAAAGTCTAGACAAAGTGTTGAAGCAATGCGAGGATCATCATTTTTCCCTAAGCTATTAAAAATGTTTGATAATGGTAGAACAAGGAATAGTGTTGGGACACCACATCTCGGCCAAAGGGATAAAAGTCGATCCTAAGAAAATTGAAGTGATACAACAACTTGTGACCCTAAAAAACCAGACTAATGTTAGAAGTTTCTTAGGGCATGTTGGATACTATCGAATATTTATAGAAATAGTAGGATTGCAACCCCTATGTTTCCCTTCTCCAAAAGAATGTAGAGTTCATCTAGACACCTGAGTGTCAATCATCATTTGAAATTGTTAAGGAGAAACTCATCTCTGCTCCTGTCCTTCGTGGACCTAATTGGAACCTTCTGTTCCATATTTATGTTGATGCATCTGATGATGCTATTGAAGTGGTATTAGGACAAGAGGATGAGAATGGGGGAAAGTATGCTATATATTTCATTAGTAAGAATTTGACTCCAACGAAAAGGAATTATACCACAACAGAGAAATAATTCTTAGCTATGGTACATGCAATTAAGAAATTTTGACACTACATCATAGGATACAAAGTAATCGTGTACACAGACCACTCAGCCATCAAATACCTCATGAACAAACTTGTAGTGAATGGGAGGATAATAAGGTGGTTGCTACTTCTCCAATAATTCAACGTAGCAATTATTGACAAACCAGGAAAGTTCAATGTAGTTGCAGATTTCTTATCCTAAATTAAACAAGATGATGGTGACTGTGCTTCGGTACAGAATGAGTTCCCAGATGAAAATCTATTTTCCATCTCTACTAAAACTCCTTGGTTTGCTGATATTGCCAACTACTTAGCTACTTTAGAACTATCACCTGATTTTACATCAAAATAGAAGAAATGCCTTGTTAGAGAAAGTGCCCCTTTCAAATGGATTAATGGGATCCTATTTCAATGCGGGCCTGATATGGTTCTACGATGTTGTGTTAGGGAAGATGAGACCTATAGTATCCTTAGAGCTTGTCATGATGATCCTTCTGGAGGACATTATTCTACTAAGAGGACATCCCATAAGATTTTAGGTGTAGGGTACTATTGGCCCTCTATGCATAGGGATGCCAAGAAATATGCTCACCGTAGTGATAAATGCCAAAGGGTAGGAAGACTAACTGCATATGATGAAATGCCCCTGCAACCCCAGGTTTTCCTTGAACCATTTGAAAAATGGGGATTGGATTTTATCGGTCCTATAGAACATCCTTCACAAGGAAAAGAATACATTCTGGTCTATATCGACTATCTGACTAAATGGGCAAAAGTTCAAGCTCTACGAGTGGCTAGGGAGGAACATGTAGCTGATTTCCTGTACAATAAATTTTTTCTCAGATTTGGAGCCCCTAGGACAATTGTCATAGATCAGGGTCCCCAATTTATGTCTAAGGTCCTATTAGCCTTCACTGACCATTTCTAAGTAAGCCATAAGAAGTCATCACCCTATCACCCTCAAGCAAACGGTCAGGTGGAAGTCACTAATAGGGAGCTAGAACACATTCTAACAAAAACTGTTTCGTCAAGAAGGAAAGAATAGGCTAAGAAACTACCTAAAGCCGTTTGGGCTTATAACACCGCATGGAAATAAACTATCGATTTTAGTCCATATGAGTTAGTTTTTGGGAAGAAACCTCTCTTACCCATTGAATTTGAACTCCAAACTCTTATGACAACCATGGATTTAGGTTTAGATCTTAAACAAGCCTAGGTAGAGAGAGTCTTATAGCTTAGTGAGTTGGCTGAAATCCATTTGGATGTCGTCCATCAAATTGAGCCAGTGCAACAACAACCCAAAGTTTGGCATGACAAGCATATCAAGGAGAGAGAATTCCATAATGAGGATTGAGCACTATTGTTCAATTCTAGATACAAAGATCACCAAGGAAAACTCAGAACTCATTGGCTCGGGCCATATGAAATTTTAGAGGTATTTTCAAATGGCACGATATAGCTGAAGCCCATTGATGGCGACACCTGAACCCTCCTAGTTAATGGACATTGATTATGTATCTACCATGAACCCATTAATAAAGAAGAGTTTACAAAAATGGTAGAAATGCAGGGAGAAATCCAATGCATTGACTCTACTATGAAAAAGTCAATATAGTTTCTATTTTTTGCTGCTATGAGTAAAAAAAAACACATGTGTATGAATTTATCTTTCTTCAGAGCATTTCTTTTTAATTTTTCATCTTTTGGACTTGGCTAAATTTTGTTTCCATTTTCTAGGGCTTCATTTTTCAACAAACACAAATTCCGGCGCATCTTGTTGCAGTGCTCTGAAACTTATTGGCTCAGTTATTGCTATGTTTTGGAACTTGCACAACTGGCTTAAGCATTCCCTGTTTTGTTCCTGCATTCCAATGCATCTCTCAACAATGCTTCAAAAATTCAAAGTCCAAAGTCCTAGATTTTTCTTCCTTTTTCTAGTTGCATCTTCCAATGATGCTTCAAAAATTTTCTTGCTGCATTCTGGCTGCATCTTTTAGCGATGCTCTAGAATTTTGTTGTTTCTTCCTTCTGGCAGTATCTTTTAATGATGCTCTGAAACTTGTTTTGTTATTGCTCCGGTTGCATCTTTCGACGATGCTCCGAAATTTTTTAGTTGCTGCTCCAACTACATCTTTCGACAATGCTTTGAAATTTTTTGATTGTTGCTCTGACTACATCTTTTGACGATGGTTTGGATGTTGTTATATGGAGCCTAATTAGACTCAGAGGTTAAATTTTCCCCACTTTTATCAGCGTGGTTTCCCCCCCAAATTATTTAATAGGGGTTTAGGGGTAGCGCCCCTGACACACTCCCTGTCACGATACAGGGCAGGGTCGGGGGCAGCGCCCTCACGGGGGCTCGAGGGTAGCACCCCCAAAACCTGTCATGATTTTTATTATTTTATAAAGGCGTCGGGAGTTATTTTTCTATTGGATGACATAAAAAAACCCTATTTTGTAACTGACATAAGTCTTGATAAAAAGCTAAGGGTTAGGGTTTCCATTGATATTGTATTGTAGCATTTGCAATGGTATTGAGTTGCAAGGATTATTGGTTGTAATCAGTTTGATTTGCTGGATAATAATATTGGACTCTCTATTGGTGGATGTAGCCTGAGTTTGGGTGAATTGCGTTAAAAATTGTTATTATTTATGTGTTTTTCATTCCTCTATTTAATCTTTATTTGCATTTAATTGATATTTTTTGCATGCAATTCCTAACACTAAAAACTTTGTTGTTGCATTTCAATGACATCTTTCAGTGATGCTCTAGAACTTTTCATCTTTCACCCTGATTGCATCTTTCAACGATGCCCTAGATTTTTGTAAATTCTTTCCTTTTTCAATGCTTTGATTTTTCCAAAGTTCTACACATGCCCATTATTCAAATTTTATCACCACCTTGAAATCCATGCCCTACATTGTCATTTCTCCCTATATTATCCTATTATTTCATAATAAATGAAAATTATTATGACAACTTCTTCGTCATAATAAACTTCACCATTAATTAGCTGTCTCATCCATGTCATAATGAATTCATTGCCAATTTATGCAACTTTTTTGTTATGTCAGCAAAAGGTAAGTGATGTTCAAGTAATGACAAGACGTAAGGTATGTACAATTTTTGATTAAAGTAAGTAATTGTTTTGAATAAAGATTAATTAATTGGCACGAGCCATTCCCTCTCTCTATTTTGTAAATTGTTCCATTGCATGATTGCTTGAAGTACGACAATATTTGTGCATCTTCCCATGCAAAAACCATCATGATTATACAGTAAAACTCAAGTAAGGCAATTAAATCCTCTTCCATCAGTTATATCAAAATTACATTTCCTTTCATCTGCAATTCAATTGTTTAAACAAGTTTCTTTGAGCATCACAATATTTCTGTAGAATTGAGCAGATCAATAAGGAAAATATAGAATGGGAGGAGCTAAGAAGAAGTATGAACCAACTTCAACATATAAATTGTTGGCATTAGCCCAACATTGGAGGCCTATTTCAAAAAGTTGGGTGGCTAGAATTTATGAAGTTTGAGGGGCATACTAAGCAGTTAGTAAAAAGAATTTGCAAAAAATTTTGCAGATGGACAAATTGTGGTGCATGGAAAACATTTCTGAGTAAGTCCTAAAATCATTTCCCATCTTTCTGGTTTGGAAAATAGAGGTATTAATTTGACTGAAACTACCAACATTACTTATCAAAGAATGGTAGAATTATTTCATAGAGATGGGGAGCCTCAACCTGTGATAACTATAAGTACTAGAGGACAAAACAAAGGTTTCCAAAGAATGTCTATCTTGAAACCCTGGAGAACTATTGTTGCCTAGATAATTAAATACTTCACCTATGAAGGACAAGTAGCAATGGTAGTAGGTCCCCCTTTTCGTCTGCTTACCCATTTGTGCCATGGTGCTGAAGACCCTTCTCTTAGGGTTAATTTTCTAGCATTCTTGTGTGATTCAGTTATTACCATGATAGAAAAGTATAAAATTGGTACAAGGCCACTCAAACATCATGGCCTTCTACAATTAATATGCAAATACCATTTCCGCAAGAAACCAAAAAATAAATGGCAGAAATTTCTTCAAAAGTTTGAGAATGTGGAGTCTAAAAGAACTCTTGAGGAGGGTGAGTCATCCAAACAAGTAACCCAATCTTTAGGAGAACCCTCCTTTGAAGCTTTAGGTGCTCCTGAATCTCAGTAGACCTCAATAGCTCCTAGCGGAAAAGTGCCAAAAAATTTACCTGATGTGTTAGAACCTTAGGGGAGTCAAAAAATAAAGAAATTGTAGATTCTGGAGATGAAGAAGAGCATCCTCGTAAGAGGAAGAGGTGAACCAAAGTAACCTTACACACAACTCCTCCTTTACGGAGAAGTAAAAGGTTCTCTGTTGAGTCTAGTGAAACAGTGGCTTATAATACGATAAGTACCTCTAAAAAGAAGAAGCCTAGGACTAAAGCACAAACATTGGAAACTGATAATCAACCTGGTGAGGAGGAAATAAGAGAAATAGAGAAACATGTGTCAATCTCCTAGGGTTGAAGAAGAGAAAATGCCGTCTCCAACAGGACAAGAGGAGGAAAGGTTACAATCGCCACATTGTGTGGATATTGAGGATGATCCTAATTGGCAGTTGTCCCCCTTAATTGATAGAATTATTGAGTCAGGTTCATTTGATGTGTCTGACAAAGAAAATGTACTTAGTGCTGAGGAAAATGTGATTAATGATAACATGGGAATCCCCAATCTACCTTTTTTTGTTAATATAGGGGATGAGGAATCTGCCCAGAGGGGAGTGGAATTAGAAAAGCTAAAAACAAAAATTGCTGAATTAAGATCTCAGTTGCAAGGAAATGAGGAGAAAATCAACCAACAACAAGAGGAAATAGAGGCACATACTGCAAGTATAGGAAAAAGAGATCAAGAGATTATGAATTAGAAAATGCAAATGGAACAGAAAGACAAGATCATTAAACAATTACAATTTCAAATTCATTAGAGGAATGATATAGACAAAAAGTATGTGATTGATATATCTAAAAAATATGAACAAATTAATAGTTTAACAAAAAAATTTATGCAAATTATTACTGCTTTTGAGGAAGAAAGGAAAAAATAAAAAACTAAACTTAATGCCTCTTTGAGCATAATTATTAAATTAGAACAGGATTTGCAGGAAAGTGATGCCAAGCCTATAATGGAGTCTAAGGGAACACAAACTAAACCTACTGTGATGGAGTGGTTCCAGGTACGTATACCTCCATTACTAATGAAATGGATGGAAATATGCTATTTTCTGAGGGAGGTAAAATTTTAAAATGCCAGGTTGAAAAAGGAGTTAGTTTTGTTGAAAGAATCATTTGACAGGCTGTATAGAGCTACACAAGATGCTTGTCAAATAGGTGAATTATTGTTGGCTTGCAGAAGACCATCCAGGTTATATTCTATGTTTCTCAATGAACTTCTCCTGAGATGGAAATTACTCAGAATTTACAAAAATCAGCCTCATGATCCTGATGACAGAATTTGTCAAAATATTTGTAGAGTCAACTCTTGATTAGTAGGATTTATTATGTGAATTCTTTGTTCATAATTTGTTCTTAGAAAGATATACAGATTTTTGTCAATTTCTTTGTTGGTGAAGTTCAATTGAGATCATTTCTATCCACCATGCACAACCAAATCCAATGGTAGGATCGAACAAGGGAATATTCATAGGCAAAGAAAATTGTTGGACTACACATGAGGTATCCCCACAGGAAGCCTTCTCCTTTCAAAGCACAGTTCCTGAGCATCAAACTTAAAGAGGTTGTACAAAGACAATACAACAATAACCTTTAGTTATGCTTTGTGCATTTTCAAGATCAGAGGCCAAGATTGATAGGGAGAGCTTGACATGCATGTGAAGAGAGATATACTCCTCTTCCCATGCATCTTAAGAAAATAGAGGTAATTTCACCTCTTAACATTAGGTGGTCCTATAGAAGAGCAGTAGCCTTGACTGGTATCCTACAACAACTAAAAACTGATTGGATTGGCATGAGATACATACCTCTTCTACTTCTTTCACCACCCCTTGCAATACATGTCAACACATATCAAAGCAATGAAAATTTTGAAAGATGGATAGCAAGGGTTGAGCTTCATCAGGGTTTTATGAGAGAACCTAAGGATCTGTACATAGAAGTAGATGATCTTTATGACCTTAGTGCAAAGTATGAAGAGCTGAGCAGAAACAAGGGAAATAAAGGACAGGGAGCACAACAAAGAGCAGGAGGACCTACTCAAGCTTAGGAAGGGGAGAGATGATGAGGTAAAAATAACCTCATCAATATAATGAACTAAATACCTTTCCTCATATCTTCTAGTCACCTTTACCTTGCCAATTAATTGTCTTTAGGATTAGTAATTGCTTATTTTTTGTGAAAAGTTGTATACTCTTTATTTCCTAAAATTAATTGAAATAAGCTAACCCACGCTAACATAATGGTTTAGTTTCTAAGTATTGTATAGGCTATTAAGCATAATCGGTCATCATGCTTAGCCAATGGATTCAACGTAGACTCCCACACAGTTGAAGATAAGCGCCAGAAGAATAGGCGCCAAAATTTTAGGGAACACATGGTGGATCGAGTTTTTGAAGCTTTCTATTATTTTATGTTAAAAGACTTTATGGTTCACTCTGAGATTCTTTAATACTTTATGTTATGGACTTAAGTCCGTTAGTTTGTTAAATTTAGTTGAAGATTTTTTCAGTGGTAATCTTTACCATCTGAATTATAGGATTTTGTTAGCTATTTTTGTATAAATATGTAATCATCAAAAGCAATGATATAGAAGGAGATATCGTTGTGTTGTCATAATGTGTTCTTGAACTATGTTTCTGAGTTTTACTTTCAATATAGGAATAAAATAAGTTTTTCCCTCATTTTGAGTTACTAGTATTGTGAATGGAATCATCTTGAATGGAGTAATCTTGAAGTTACAAAGTTGATGTGATCTAAGCTAACATAGGAGCACCTGAGAGTTGACCACTCGAGGGACTGTAGATTAGATTGATAATTATTTCATTTTTAATTCTATTATTTTCATTTTGTAAATGATAAACGTGAGTGAAGTTTATTTCCATGCGTTGAGATTTATTAAGTTAATCCTATAGGTCGTAGTTGAGTTTGTAATCCTTAGTTCTGTTATCTAAAGTTTTGGAGCACCTACCTTCATTTCTAGTTTCAAGTTGTTTTCTTTTAATCGTTAAGTTTGTTATCCGTTGTTAGTTAGATGTTTCATAGGTTCTTTACAAGAATTTTTGTTTCAACAATTTACATGCTTCTTAGTTTAGTTATCTCCATGCTTTCTAGTTTAATTTTTATGCTTTTTAGATTAATAATTTCTTGCTTTCTAGTTTAGTGGCTTCTTAGTTTAAAGTTTCATTTTAGCTATTCCAAACACTTAGAAAATCTAAGAGAGATAATCAAGATGTCTTCTATTGCATATAGCCTCTGAACACTACCCTGTTGATATAATTGATGCATTTTCAACTAAAGAGATAGGACCTAACGATAGCCTATCAATCATCATCTTAGCACTTATCCTTTTGAGGTCTTGACATTCTAAATTGTTACCTTGATCCATCATAGTTTTCCTAGCATCCTTTTTAAAATCCAAAATTGCATATCCAAATTTTGAAGCATAGTCATAGCTCCATCATCACTTTGCATCCCAAAGCATAGTCTAGTTGCATTGTCACCTCACACAGTCTAGTTCTATTTCCATCTTGCATCCTTATATCTCAAAATCGCAAAAGCATAGCATAACCTCATTGTCATCTTGCATCCTCATTCTTAGTTTGCATCTATCCCCAAATCAAAAAAACCTAAAAATAAAAAAAATCAAAGCAAAAGCTCCACCATCCCATTATCCATTCCAATCCAAACTCACAGCCATGTCTTCAATTTACCTTTATCTTCTTCATAGTCAAGTTGAAAACCTAATGCTTCATCAATCCTACCAAACCAAAAGCCTTAATAACCAATCCATCGATCCTCCATACTAATCACCCATAGTCCTGAGTCAACCACCCATCTACCCCTCTTACCAACAATCCATAAACTATAGTTGTCCATCCATCTACCCTCACTATGGAGAGTCAGCTAACATAATCCATACCATTAATCCCCAACAAACATCCATTGGTCACCCTTATCCTAACCTTGACAAGGTAAATCAATCTTCCATCCAAATTATTCCTCAACCCCAAACCATATTGCAAATCCCTATTTCCCATGCATATCATATGCTTTCATCCTCATCAACAAACCAAGAAAGTCTTATAGCCTCCACATCCTATTCTAATCCTTCATTCACTAACCCATTTCCACCCACTCCATCCCAATCTACAATACTATCCAATAAAAGCACATTTAGTAATGCTCTCCAAGGAAAACTAGAAAAGGAACTTGTTTGACTGCTATATGAAAAAAAGTTATGAAGTCCAATGATATTGCTAATCCCATACCATCCAACCATCTTTCACCAACATGTCCTTCATTGCCTACCAACCCCAAAAATATCTTCTTTTTGAAACTCCATTATTGCCATGCCAAAATTATGAGTCCATCGAAGATAATCATATCATTCCATTTCCTAAACCATTGGATATATGTCAAGAGCATGGTCCAAAGCATGATGAAATAAATTCCAAGACAAATCAAGATCAAGTTATCCATAATAGCCAGGGTAATCCAATCTTGGATCAAGAACTCAATCCTTTCCATGACATCCATATTTCGATCACCCCCACCTTTGCATATAAGATAATTACTTCCATGGGACACATATATGATCTTTCTCTAGAACAAGAGTCTCCTACTTTAGACATATTTGCAAATGAGCAAAGCTATAGTTGAATTCACAAGACTCTACGGTAATGACTATAAGGAAGGTTTCTACATCGACTTGGAAGCACCAATGTCTTTTGAAGAACCATCAAAATATAATAGTTCACAAAATTAGGCCAAATATATCAATCAGAAAGCTATCTTGCATATCAATGGAGCTCATATATCTTATCAACTAGGATCATCTACCTTTGTCAAAGCAGGCTTTCTTACAGATGAGAAAATTTTGAGTAATGGTTTCCACATAAAAAATGACAGGTTCACATCTTGATTCCAAAATAACAAATACCCCCTCACAAATAGAATATTTTAGAGCATGCAATATCAAGGTAGAAGACTAGGTGTACATGAGCAAGGAATTCTAGAACAAGTACAAATTCAAGAAAATCCTAGACATCAAGGTCTTGGTTATTCTTCAATCAATAAATCGAATGATGTTAGTGATACCTCCATGATATTGGGAGAAACTTTATCCAATACAAACATCAAAATAGGGGCCATGAGTAGTCCTTATCGTAAGATTGTTGCCAACACTCCTTCCATCCACACCATAAACATTCCTAATTAATTAAACCTATTAATTGGAACCAACAAAAACAAAAGTCTTCAAAATCCAACATCCAAAATCAAATGTCAAAGGCCACTAATGTAAAAATTAAAGTGGACCAATAAAGTTAAAATGGATCCCTAAGATGGATCAAGAAAAGAAAATCTAATATCCAATAAAAAATGTGGACCCACAAGAAAAGAGGTCCCCTACACATAACAAATGTCCACCTCCTTCAAAATGGTCATCACACAAGGCATATAAAAGTGTTGGTTCCAAACACTATCCCAATCAAAATTCCAAACTCCATCATCCACCACCCCAAGTTTGGAAAATAAAAATTCCTACATCCAAAATTCCAAATAGTCCATCCAAACCTACCATCATCCATCATAATCCTACATCTTGCCTAAAGTCTAAAAATCCCACATCACAAATCCATCACATTTTGGCAACAACTCTTTACCATAAGGACTCCCATGGAACTCTATCATGATGTGTGTATACTAATAAGGCCAACCTGAGTATTAGAAAGGATTACAATGACATCCATTAGTTGTATACAAGCAATATGATCCTGAAAAGGCAACTACTCCATAAAGGTCACCATTGGCATATCATGACACTGACATCTGCATCAGCGCCATCAAAGGATTAAGAACACTCAGTGATTATCTAGAAAATACAAAAAACAAAAAAAATAGTAAAGAGAAATAATTCATCCAATAGTGAAAACTATTCTTATGGTGCTTTGGATAAGTACCATGATGAAAACCTGGAAAACGAATGTCATGTGTAAGATCAATTATCTATGTGAACCATTACACTTGGGTGCAAGTTGTCTCATTTTCCATACCTTTCTCATGACATTTCCATCTATCCATCCAATCCATATCATTTCCATCCATCTTCCCTACCTACCTTGATCTTGATAAGGACTAGGGTACAAACATAAACCATGCTTTGAAAAAACTCTTGACATGTTAGTACTTTGTTCATACACTCCATGAAATATCATGTCATTGCCTACATAGCATTTTCCAAACCCATATTTTGGAGAAAACAAATTATTCCTATGTGACATGGTCCTTGGAGATCATATGCTAATTTTGCCATCCAATAATCCTCATGTCTCCTATCTTTTACCAAAGCTACCCATTATCCTTTCATACCTATTATTGGACTTGGTTTTCCCTTGTTAGTGCTCTAAGGACTCCAATCCACTTATCCAACATCCCTCCATCATCCCATTCAATATTGAAAAGAAGTCATTTTAAATGCAACAAGCCTAAACCATACAATCTTGCTATTCAACCTAGCGCAACATCCAAAACATTCCTTGGCTTTGTTTATAACCTTGCTACTTTAGTCACAATTATCATTAGTGGGATATGTCTTTCCCAATCCTCACATTGTTTCAGGATGTGTCCTTCCCATATCAACATCATCATCATCATCACCTATCAATTGGTTTTCAACTTGACTAGGGGCAATATCTTGTTTGTCTTTGGATGTTTGTGCATGCCTTCTTGCTTGATTGTGGGTATCTTTCACATGCATTTGTCATGGTCCTTATAATGTATCATCCATAACAAAATCCCATTCCTGCACCAATCCATAATAAAGCTTTGTCATTCTTCTCATGTCTTGAGAATAGTTGACATTTTGCTTCTTTTGCTTTCTATGTTCAATCATAATAAAGTCCATCCTTATCCATCCCTAATAATTAGTCTATGTCTGATTGGGGGAAAATCCTTGAATTACATCTTCATGGGATCTTGGACTTGGTATCAAAGGTCATTATTCCAAAAACACAAAAAAATTAAAATATTCCAAAAATCCAAAAACATCCAAATAATCTTTCAAAAAGCCAAAAACATGGAAATATTCCCAAAAAATCCAAAAATATCAAATAACATTCAAAATCCAAAAATAGCATCAGTTGTGTCAGTCGAACCATGATGATAGACCAAGGTAATAGATCAAAATATCAGGACCTCAAAAGGACAAAGATTAGGATGACGATTTGATAGAAGTGAACCTAAACTAGACTTATGAGTTTGAGGTTCAACTTGTGGATAGGATTGAGAAAATATTAAGAGGTCAAGACACTCGAATAGATGACTATGGTTTGATCAAGGTCTAGTAGGTTTCCTGGTTTCAAAATAAAAAGGTGATTATCTATGATATTGGATGACAAGTGTTAAACTAAGAGGTGCAACTTAAGCTAGGAAAATGGGAAAATGTTGAAAGTAAAAGACAAAGTGGGAAAGTCTTTGGTCTCTGTGCAAGGTCAATGTCTAAATTAAGACTGTACTATGGATCCTCTGGAATTGACTCTAAATTTTTAGTACAAAAAGATGTATCAGGGAAATCTTATAGATGTGCTAAAAGTCGTAGATGCGGTGTTCTGGCTTTTGACATATGTGCAAAAAAAACTAACAAATGCAACACAGATTTGGAAAATTGTGTAGCACAAACAAATGCGGCTTTGTTTTAGACAACTGTGGTGTTTTGGTTTCTCTAGGTTAAATGCAGTACAAAATACTAATAGATGCAATTCAGGTTTTGATAGTTGTGGTTCAGTTTTTGAGAGATGTAGTTCTCTAGTTTTCGTCCTAAGATTAGGGGTTCCTAAGTGGTTTCTCATTTTGAAAGTTTTTAGTTCTGGATAGCAAACACTCAAAATATAGATTCAATTGTTTGAATCTTTTGACACTTGGGTAAAAGGCCTAATGGCTTCAATAGTTTTGCACAAAGAGAAGAAAGTATGAAGACAAGCACAACCTAGTTATTCAAGTGGGCGTGTTCACCTAGTATACACCCACCACACCAGAGTGCTAATACACCATGATCAACATGAAATGCTTCTCTTTCAAGAGTGGATAGTTAGAGGTCCAATGGAAAAGGCCCAATACATCAATAGGCTCACCTTTCCTCTCCCCAAGGAAGCTAAAATGCCAACTTAGAGGTTCCTATCTCAACTCAAAGGCATACGTGGTGAGTAACTTCACACATGATATTGCATGTTGCACTATACCAGGCTTATGGTCGAAGGCTCCTAGGTTACTAAACAATGGTGTCTAGTGGGGGACTGTTGTGAACAGAGAGCCCATCTATAATAACCTGAGATTGGAGCAGTCTCCTTCGCTCTCTTCACCAAACCAAGTCTCAGTAGACCAAGGGTCTCACAGCTTAGCTTCAAACAACGCTAGCCACTCCTTGGGGTAAAAATTTCATTCTCCCCCCTTTGATATAGACCACCAAGAAATGTGTTTGACGTCGAACCCTAGGATGATGAAATCCCTAGGCATGCCTCAGGTACTTAAAATAAAAAAGAAGAAGCTACAACGTATTTCTCTTGCACTCAAGATCACACAAGTGTGCAAGGGGAGAGGATACGTACACATTAACTTGGGTAGACATGAGTGTGCAAGTGCACCAAACACGATAGACAATTGTTCTCTTTAAGCAACAAATCCAAATGTTCCTCATCTAAAAATCGCAAACACATAGGTTTATAAGATAATCTTCGACAATTGACCTTGCAACAAATTAGATTAGTAGTTTTGATTCAAAGTCTTCTCCCAAACGACCACCACACATCTAGAAATCAGAAGTCAACAACCAAAAACCCTTAGTATACTAGAATCAAATTGCAAAAACAAAAAATTTGTACCCTTTTGATTCACAGTCAAATGTGGTTGAGCACAGTTGCGATGCAAATTTCAACAATTATGATGCAAGATAGAAAGATGCAGTGCAAGATCAGAATGGATGTGGCACACAATGGAATGATTACGGTGCTCTATGAGGGTAGTTGTGGTGCACAAAATTTGGCCAAATACGTTAAAACCAACTATCTAGATAGTATGATTCTAGTGTTAGGATATCAGAAAAATAATTTTCAACTCTGTGTAATGATTAGAAACAACAATTGTTAGCAAACATAAAAGTTTTGAAACCACAATCAAAAGCGGTGCAAAATGTGAGATGCGGTTCAAAAATCCTTGAATGTGTCACAGTTCAAATGTGGGGCACCTGCACACAGATGCAATTCCAAATCCTACAAATGGTGTGCTACTCAAAATGATTGCGGTGCGCTCCAAAATGATCGCAATGCACTTCCTCTAACTTCAAATTTCTCAAAAATTTCACAAAAAATAGTCAACTCACATCGAGTTCACCAATTTGTCAACAATGAAATCAGGAGAAAGGCATGAACCATCAATAGCAACCACAAAACTATCTAAGTTCAAGCCCAAAAGACCCTAATCTAACAATGAAGCACAAATGACAAGAAATCAATAACAAATAACGGTAATACTTTCTCTCCTATATCAAACTTGGTTCATCTTCATTGCTATTCTTGTTTTTTCTTTGTTGCTCTCAAATATCAAGTGTGCACAATTCACAATAAACTCAAGATGGATGAATGATAGCAAAATCTCAAAGAATGTGGTTGGTTTGAAATGAGGTTGAAATCTTGATTTTATAGAAAATTTTCAAATTTGATGAATGGTGAGGATTTGATAAAGAAGTGATGAGATCAACGGTGGAGGATTGTTGAGAAGAATAGATGAATTAGTTAACTCATTGCATGAGGAGTTAAGTGAGCTAATTATGGATACAACTCAAACTAAGTGTGATTTCACTAATTTGCATGAGGAATGAGGTGGAAGAAAGTGTTAATTAGAAGGTGAGTTGGATTGGCATGAAACTTTAATAATTAATTATTATTGCATGTGCAAGATGAACTAAATAAATAAAATAAATAATTATGTTTATTTAGAGGGTGGATAAATATAGACAAATTAAATAGTTAAAATAATTATTCAATTTAGAAAATCGAGGATTAATAATTAAATAATTACTTAATTTTAGAGGGAAAGTGATAATAGATAATTAAATAAATCAATTAAAAGAATAAAAGTAATTAGTGATCTAATCAATAGAAGAATAAAGTTAAAGTGAATTAATTAAATAATATAAAATTATTTAATTAATAGTAGAATATGGAATTAATGAATACTTAAATAATTAATAATTATTTAATTGTGGGAGGACAAAAATTAATTAAAAATGATGTTCGTAGACTCAAGACATTTTTCAATCTCTACAAGATCAAATACTTTATACATTGTGTATGGTTATATCACACAAGCATTTTTAAAAATGTTAAAATAATTTCTATTCAACAATCTTTATCGTGATAGTGTAGATAAATTGCTCAAAAAAATTATTTAGCTTCAAGGCGATTAGTTAGAAGAAAAATAATGGTGCAAGTTTATTTTCAGTGTAAAAGTTATGTATTTGTAAAATGGTTGTAACATACATTTTTCAATGT